>ML815191.1:42990-72512 GCA_009831015.1 Picea engelmannii | reverse complement strand
ATTTCTAGGAAATCACCTCCAATCCAATTGTGATTTCTTCTTCCTCTGTCACTAATGTTGCCTCTAATGTTTCCTCTATCGTTGATGTTGCCTCTGGTGATGCCTTTGTCGCGGATGTTTCTTCTTTTACTGTTTATTCCTTTGTTGTTGATGCTGACAACTTTGCCTGGAGTTGTCCCTCTTATGTTGGGGCAATTGCTAACTCTTGTATTGCTTGGGTGTTGCAATTCCTCTTTCCTTATGAAATTCCAATATGCAGAATTTCGGTGGGGCTGACTGTGGCACTAGGTAGAGAGCTTACCTTCCAATTTATCTCCACAGGATAAGGTCAAAATGCATTAATGCCACCATTACGCAGTCTCACGAATTGGATGTCTTTCAAGCTTTGGAGCAGCAGGTACTGCCTGATTTCCCTTGTGCTAAATCATGATGGAATTCCCTTTGATTACCCTCACCTCGGGTGAAGTTATGATGGAGGTGATGTTGCAGGATGTTGTGTGAGCGTGGAGGGTTAGATACGGCGAGTTCCCACGGAGGAGGAACACTAAGTGTCCTGAATTAACCATGTTGTCGTCTTGTTGATTGTTGCTTCCCACGGGCCAGGTGAAATGGGAGTACAATGCCTCCCCATATATGATGCTTTGTTGATTGAATGCCTCTTCCAGCTGATGCACTACGGGGATACTGACACAAGGTGGAGCGACGACGAGAGGGGGATGCTTCATTAAGGAGGGGCTAAAAAAAGGTGTCTCCCCAACCTTTCCATATGACCCAGGGCTCTTCCAATTGCTAAATCCTCATGTTCATCTGCTTCTTTGTTATTTTCATGGGGGACATGATAGAAGGAGGTTTGAAAAGAGGATAAGAGTTCTTTGATCCTCTCTATGATTCTTTTCATCTTGGAGTTCTTTGGGAAAATCCCTTTGATGAAGTGTTGAATTGTGTTTTTTGAGTCCCCTATTACGATGATGTTGCTAAGTTTTTGTTCCTAAGCTAGGAGAACTCCTTGATACATCGCGTAGACCTCTGCCATGTTGGTGGTGGTTACACCCAGATACCAGGAGTAGTTTAGCATCCTTTTTCCTCTAGGGTTGTACAATACCCATCCCACACCTACCTCCCCTGGGTTTCCTTTTGAAGCACCATCGAAACAGAGAGCATGATTGTCTTGAGATTTTAGCCAATTATTGAAGTCTTGCTGAGAATAATGAAATTGACAGCATGATTTTTGTGGCAAAATTGAGGGATGAAAGGAGGGAAGGCTTATTTTCTTGAGCCACTTTTCTTCTTCTTCTGTTAAAGGGTGACCTGCTTGAGCTTTGATATTTCGAGAAGAGAGGAACTCACCCAGTTGGTTGATCGCATGGGCTATGACTATGGGGGGGGGAATTGGCTTCTCCTTGAAGATGATTTTATTTCTTTCCAGCCAGATTTTCCAGCACACATATTTTATCGAGGCCTTCCAGGCACGTCAAAAGATTGGTTTTTTGTTGAGGGAACCTTTGTAGGATTTACTCCATTTTCCGATTAGACTTCTACAACTTGTCGACCAGGAGATTTGGGTTGTTGGTTCTGAGTAGATAATGTGCATCACTTGTTTGGAAAAGATGCAATTGAGGAAGAGATGATCAGTGCTTTCGAAGTCTTGATTGCAAAGACCACACCTGTAGGGTCCCATAAAACCTCTTTTGAGAAGATTTTCCCATGTTAGGATATTGTTATGAGATAATTGCCAACCAAAAGTATTGATCTTAGGTAATCGGTCTGGATTCCAATTTTATTTTCAAATTTCTTATTTTTCTGGGAGGTCGTTGTCATGGAGGAGTTTTTTGTATCCCATCCTTACAGAGTATCATGTTTCTCCCTAGTCCCTTCTATCATTCTGATTGAGGTGAACTGGAGAAAATCCATTTACAGTCATGAGGAATTGATGAGACTCATTCAACAGAAAAGGAGGGACCTCTCCCAAGTTCTAATCTTTCCAAGTTCCATTGTTATTCCACTCGAAGATATCATAGAGAGTGTTTTTCCCCTTGGAGTTTAGCCAAATTTTGAAGGGGTGTAGATAGGAGATACATGACAATTTTCCCCTATCTAAGAATTGGTCTTCCCATATTTTGATTTCTTTACCATTCCTTGGATTCCATCTGAGGTGATTTTGTATGAGCGTAATAGAGGCTCAGATGAGATTCCAAATAGGGGATCCTAGGTGATTGAATGTGGTTGTTTCCAGGAACCTCTTTCGATTTTTTGACAGATATTTGTAGCAGATTGCCTTTTTCCACCATTCTATACCTCCAGTGATTAAGAGCCAAATTAGTTTTCCCCCCAGGGTTGTGTTGATATTTTTTGGATCTCGAATACCTAATCCTCCATTTTATTTTGGGGCACATACAGTAGGCTAGTTGACCATATGGATTTTTTTCCCGTTGTCTTTTCCCCTTGCCAAATAAATTTTCTGATTAGTTTGGCCATTTCCTTTTTAATTCCCATCGGAGCATGGAGGGTTGAGAATTGAAAGATTGGATACGAATATAAGACAAATTTTATTAAAACCAATCTTATAGATGGATTCAACCAGGTTGCTCCCCATACTTTGAATTGATCCTTGAGATTTTGGAGGATCACTTTCCAAGCCTTCCCAGGCAGGGCCTTTATACTGATAGGAGTACCAAGATACTTGAAGTATTTTCAATCTATAGAAAAGGAGAATTGTATGATATTTGTAATTCTAACCATTATACTTGCTTTCGTGTTCCAAGCATAAATTTGAATTTTGTGCTTGTTTATGACTCCCCTCGAAGTTGCTTCATATTGATCAAGAACCAGTTTGAATCTGCTAGCCATAGTTTGAGAGGCTCCTCCTAGTAGAAGGGTGTCATTAGCAAACTGAGAGTTGTTTATTATTCTTACTCCCCTTGCTATTTTTAGTCCTGGAATATTTCTAGTGACTGTTTCATGCTCAAGTACTTTGTTTATCATTTCTCCCATTATAACATACAACATTGGAGAAAGCGAACAGCCTTGTCATAGTCTTATTGTGGCTTGGAAGAATGGTGTTGGGCGCCCATTGATCAAGGGGGCTATCTAGGGGGTTGATAAGCATGCCCCAATCCAAGAGATGCAGGATTTATTGAAACCAAATCTTTTTAAAACTTCATAGAGAAACTCATGCTTTACCTGATCAAAGGAATTTTCCATGTCAATTTTGATTATCATCCCTTTTTCTTTGTTATTGACATTGGTGTGGATTGCTTCCTGCACTAGGATTATATTGTCCCAAATTTGTCCTTTTTCCATGAATCCCCCCTGATTGGAAAGCATGAGACGTGGAAGAAGATGTTTTAATTTGTTTGTTATGATTTTTTCTAAAATTTTGTAAGAGACGTTACAAAGAGAAATTGGGCGAAAGCAATCAAAGGAGTTGAAATTTTTGTCCCCAGGAATCAAGGATAAAAAGGAGGTATTGGTTGTGCCTCCTATCTTGCAGGTTGTTTGGACATATATTATCATACAAATTATCTCTTTTTTTATTATTTCCCAACACTTATTGTAAAAGTGTAACGTGAAACCATCAGGCCCATGGGCTTTGTCAGGATCGAACTGATGTAGAACTGCTTTGAATTCCTCCCCTGTAACCACCTTGTTTAACTCTTTATTATCTTCTTCCCTTATCATTTGCGGGATGTGTTATATGAATTGTAAGCTCTTCTCTTTGTTGTGTTCACCTTCCTGAGTGTAAATTTTTCCAAAGTGGGAGGAAGTTGCTTTTTTAATCTCCTCAAAGGAGTTGATTCTTGTTCTTGAGGTTCTTTTTTTTTCCTCCACTGTGTTTCTATGTTGTCTAGATTTGGCTTGCTTATGAAAGAAATAGATATTTTTATCCCCTTCTTGAAGCCACGGGGCTCAAGGTTTGAGTCTCCACTCCTTTTCTTCTTTGTGGAGCGCTCTCATATAATTTTGAAAATGTTCTTTCTCCTGTATTAAATGTCTATTGTGAATGATGTTTGAATCCATTTCTTCTTGAGTATCTTCTAGCTGTTTTTTGCACCTTTCAATTTATTCTCTTGTATTGTGGGGGGAGGCTTTTACCCACTCCTTGATTTCTTGCTTGGTATTTTTTATCCTTTGTTCCCAGATATAGACCAAGGTTCCATCCACCCAGATTGAACAAACAGAGGTTATTAGGGGGAGGAAGTCCAGCGAATCCATCCAAAGGGGATTGAATTTGAAGGGAATGGGGCCTAGGTTTTCTGCTTTGTCAAAGGAAAGATCTATTGGGCGATGATATGAAATTACCCAAGGAAAAATTTGGGAGGAAATGTTGAGAGGAAGGAGGAGGAGAGAGCTATGGATGAGAAAGCGGTCTAATCTGGTTGCAATGTGTCCCACCCCTAATCGTTTATTGCTCCAATTGTATTTCCCTTTAGAAGGTTGGACATCAAAAATATCTAGCTCCGAGATAAGATCTTCCATATGTTCCCTGAACGGATCCCTTACTATTGAGCCTCATTTTTTTCCCTTTGGTGCACATTTGTGTTGAAGTCTCCTGCTATAATGTAATTATTGTGCATTCTGATTTCTTTGATTTTCATTAAGGACTCCCAGCATTCTATTTTTTCCCAATAGTTATTTGGCATATAAACATTACAGATAGAATAGATGATACCTGATTGTAGATGTTTGAGATACACCAACATCCAGTGTGATGATTCTAACTTTTGTTCTTCTCTGAAGATTTTAGTGTTTCGAACTGTGCAGATCCCTCCTGGCACTCCTCTATCATTTAGATTTATTCCATCACTTGCTTTCCAGATTTGTTTCATTTCTTGTAAGGCTTCAGTACCTTGCATTTTGGTCTCCTGGATTAGGAGGATATGGGGTCTCTCTGTTTTGATTAAATTTCCCATTGCTTCTTTTTTTGCTCTTTGTCCCAATCCTCTACAGTTCCAGGAGACTACCTTCATTATTTATTGGCATGCTTTTTTGCCCCCCCCCTTCGTTGGATGAGACTGTCCTTTTGTTGTTGGCCCTTTTCCACTCTTCCCTTCTTTTTTGAGGACTTCTTCCAGTGTTGGTTGGGTTTCTAGTTCTTTGTCCTGATTTACAGCCTTTTCCTTTCTGTTTTTGTTGGTTTTCCTTCCTTCTTTCGAGGATTCGGCACTCTTTAGGAGTTCCATGTCCAATTCCTCCCACGAGTCCTCCTAACTTTCATCATCCAGCCCATGGGAGGGGTCCAAGAGTAGTGGGATGTCATGCTCAATTTGAGGCAATCGAGGAATCTAGTTCTGGAATGTGTTGACTCTGAATCTCTTCTGTGTTTTATTTCGAGTTAACCGTTTCTGCTTCTAGATTCTCAGGAGGATCATACCTATTTTTGTTGCTTTCTACTTCATTATTGTTTTGCATCGATGATTTCCCCTTGATTGGTGAGGATGGCCTGGTGTTGGTTTTTCTTTCCTATTGTTGAGCTCCTGATTTATTTGTCACTTTCTTTATTTTTGTTGGTTTCCATTGCTCTGGCACTTTGTTCTCGGGGTTCTTCGATGTTTCCTTGGGACATATTTTGGAGAAATGTCCATACTCATGGCAGAATTTTCATTTAAATGGGAGTTGCTCGTAGTCAACTATTTGAATATATGACCATCGATCCAAGGTTAGTTGGATTGCCTATGGAATTCATTTTTCCAGGTCTACTTCTACACAGAGACAAGCACAATATTGTAGTTCGTCGCGTGATTCAGCCCGATCGATGAACCTTCCCAGTGTGTTTCCAATGTTTTTTATGGTTTCATCATTCCAACAATAGAGAGGCGAGAAGGGTAACCTGACCCAGACTGGAACAGCAGAGGGGATATCATTTTCTGGGATGAATTATGGAGTCCATTGATTTAGATACATCCCTCTGGTGCCCATGAAGTATGGGCCATTTCTAAATATCAAATATCTATCGGCTTTATTTTCAAAGAGGACGACATACAATCCCTTACCACAGAAAGTTGTTGGAAGCTGCCCTTTTATCGTTTTTTTCCGTTTTTGCTCCAACCATTGCACCATTTCTCTTGGGGAGGGCCAGAGTCCCATGAAATATCCAATCAAGCCACTTTCAGCCAGTCTCAGGGTGAACAACCGAGAGGAGGGGGAATGGATAGGGACGTTCAGGATCTCATCAAGCTTCTTAACAAATCTTGACTGGGGGTATCCTTTTCTTGCTTTCGTGTAAGAAGACAGAAGGGCCTGGAAAGCGACGAGGTCTGGAGGTGGTGGTGGTTGCGTGGGATATCTCTCCCCCAAGCCAGAAGCCATGGAAGAGGGCGATCGGTGGCTAAAACCTTAGAATTATTTTTGAAAACCTTTGGATGGCTCACTATTGATTTTTACTAGTTACAAAGTATTATAATTTTATCCAACACATATTTTGGAAAATGAACTAGCAAGCTCACAACTCACAACTTCTTGTTGGCTCTTTGTATTTTTATGGTGTTAATCTGTGTTGAATTACTCTACAGACCTTAAGTTGTTTACATAAATTAATTTTGTATGAGGTGCTTCCTTCAACCCAATGTTTAAATGATCGTTGGCTCGCAACCTCAAGTTTATTCTTCATTTTTGCTTCATCTTTAAGCTCCTTATCTTACTATATGACTATCGTTGGAAACACATCTTTCGTGCTTCAGAATTCTTCCCCTTTTTATTTTTATCCCCCATATGTCTAGTGTTGGGAACGTGTTCTTTGGGCTTCAGCGCTCTGAAATTTTTCTTCTCTTCACCAAATTCTTGTTATCGCCGAAGCGATATCTTCCATAGTGTTATGTCTCGAGAAACTTCAATTCACGGTTTTTAATCCTCATCGTTGATCATGATTTTGGATCAATGGTCTGATCATTCTTTTAAAGGAATCATTTCTCACAATTTTCTTATCCTTATCCAATGGCTGGGATTCAATCGTGAGATGGACAGCTGTAATTTCCTCCGGTACTTCGCAGCTTTGGGATTTTTGTTCTTTTATAACCTTCCAATTCTCCCGGACTAAATTTCGCCGAAGTGTGTATAGTTTAGATGTTTTCCATGTAGCTAAACCATTCAACGGTTCAGATCAAAAGTGTGTTACCTTTACCAGGTTAATCTTCATGTATGTTACTTTGTGCTTTAGGATGTTGATCGTGGATATTCCTCCTCGACGAATAGTCAAATCTTATTTCAGGGCTATGGCACTTTGGGACTCCGGGTAAATTGAACTTTGAAGTAGTTCAATCCCTCCAGAGTGTTTACCTACCGAATAGGTCATAGAGTATTAATGACCTCTTTTTGTCAATCAACACCTCATGCTTACTCTCTTACTCTATTCTTATACTATGTTTGATCAACGGTCAATAATTCTCCCGAATTAGATCAATGATTAACGTTACTTCGTCATTTCGGCCTTTGGTGATTAGTTGATAACAGAGGCTTGGATATCCCCGAAGTTAGTAATCCCAGAGTGACGTGGTTTGCGACGTCACTGCTGACGTGGCACAGACTGAGTGGTTTCCACGTGTCGCCTAGATTCGTGACTTTCATATACCGAAAATGCCAACTAGACCTTGACACTTGTCACCATATAATTGGGCCATGTGTCCTTGCTGAAGTGGATATACTGAAGTGTCATATGTATTTCTCCTTTGGATCATTACTCTATATCAGATGATCTAGTTTTCACCATAATTCTTAATCCAACGTCCCTCATTCACTTCAGGACTTCAGGGCTCCGTCCTTCGAGTAAATTTACATGTTCCAGACTCCTTTTTGTCGAAGTGGTCAGTGTTGAAGTTGACCACCATTGGACTTGCCTATCCTCATTCACCAGTCACCATGTATTTTTGAGATCTGATGGCCTCATTCACTTCAGGAATTCAGGGCTCTGGCCTTCAGGTGAACTTACTTGTTTCCGACTCTTTTTTGCCAGAGTAGGTCAATGTCAGAGTTGACCACCTGATCCAACGACTCTTATTGCTCCCGAGGATATATTAGATCAATGGTTTGCATGATTTTGTTTAATCTGAGACTCTGGGATATTGTGGCTTATCCTGTCCTTCCACTAAACTTGATTGGATGGTCGAGAATTCATCTGAATTCCCTCCTTGATCTAATGGCTAGCGGGATTTCATGACTTTGTGACTCCGCGAGTTCATGCCTCTGCCTTATCTTCAATGTTCGTCGAAGTGGAAAAGTTTCGATGTTATGAAACTTACACTATCCTTCCACTTGGATTTTATGAATGTTTCTAACTGATGTGATGGTTGTGATTACTCCCGAAATTTGAATGGACAATTACATTTACATGATCCTTCACAAGGGCTTCTTTTGTGTAGGCTATGGCTTCTACGTGATCTGACTGTCCAATATTTTCCCGAGAACTATATCAACAGACATGATTCTTTTGGAGTTTTACTGTGGGGATTTCAATCTAGATATCACTTATGCAATGTGTTCTCCCTTCTGATCTTTCCTTCATCCTTTGCAAAGACCTTAACATTGCATGCTCTAATTATGTGTGTGTATTATTTGTAGAATCTCCCCATTATCTCTCCTGAGCTTTAGGAACATAAGATCATTGTTGATCCTATCGTGATCAACAGTGATCAAAAATTTCTCATGCCCCAAGGTGATTTTTCTTTTCCTCTGATCATTGTAAAAGTTTGACTCATGTTTCCATCAATGACAACACATAATCAATAATGCCAACAAAAGGTGTAGGTTGGGATTGCTTGAAGAATTTATTTGATTAAAAGGATTCTCCCTACAAGGGAGATATGTCAGAAGGTCCAATTCTAAATCCTATACCTAAGCTTGGAAAACAGAGGTTCCCAGGAAAGGTTTCAAATGTTATTTTCAAATTCGGTGAGTGAGATCTTTGTTGAGTGGCAGGCAGGCAGAAAATAAGACCAGCAAACCCTACGTTCCACTTCACGTAGTAAATTCGGTCAATTTCAAGCATTGTTTTTTGTTTCTCTTTTACAATTATGGGACAACCCTTTTCATTATTTATTAATAAACCTGAATGGTTCGTTGCATATGTACGGTGGTGGTGGTGGTGGTGTCGGAGTGTTGGAGGTAAATCCTTTTCACTGCAATGTAGTCACCATGCAACGAACAAGGGTCCATACAGTCAGTTGGCGGTTAATTTCTTACATGTGTACGGTCAGTTGCTTGTCGTAGCCCCATCCATCCATGGATTGACTTTCTGCAATTATGTGTGTCCCTAGAAACATTAAGATTTATACTTGATAATTATTTTACCCTATAAATAAAATTAAAAAATTGAACCTCAATATCTTTACACTTATATGTTCTTTAATAGTTTTTTTTNCATCCATGGATTGACTTTCTGCAATTATGTGTGTCCCTAGAAACATTAAGATTTATACTTGATAATTATTTTACCCTATAAATAAAATTAAAAAATTGAACCTCAATATCTTTACACTTATATGTTCTTTAATAGTTTTTTTTAAATTTCACATCAATTTAATTATAAATTATTTAAGAAGCATTAAGATTAGTATTCGATAAGTTTCCATATTGAGATGTTTAACAAATTTCAATACCTGGTTTAAAATGAATTTATATCATTATTTTATTATAGATAGAGAAATGAAGTTATATTGTTTGCATGATTGGTTCATCTCGTGTGTTTCTTACAACCACCTATGATTTCAAGTTCCTCATCTGAGTTAAATATATTTATATTGGTCAGAGAAGGTCATGCAGTGAACCAGAGAAGGGATCATCTCGTCCGGTTCAAGGTCATGTTCCCTACTCTCACTTCCCTTGTCTGAGAAGGTGTTCATCCACTCATTTATAAGAGTTTTCTCATATGTTTTCCTTGTTGGCTCATAAAAGAGTTTTTAGAAGGAGTTTCTTCAAGACCATCTATCCCTAGTAGCAATGAGGCAAGAGTGGCCAAAGTTAAATCAGTAGGTCTCATAATCAAAATACAGAAGGGATAGAGCTAGTTCCTTTCATACCTGACTGGAAAAAGGTCATCAAAGGAAAAGGTGGTGAATGAATTATTCCTCTGCTTTGCATAAAGGGCACCACCCTAGACCAACAATATGCCTCTTCTTCATAATGTCCCAAGTTGTCACTTTGTTGTTTAAAGCACACCACCAAAAGGTTTTTGCCTTCAAAGGACATATGAGCTTCCATAGACCCTTCCACCACCAGATTGGATCCCTTTGATGCATCTCCAGGTTTAAATAAATGTAACCAAGTTTTGAGGTATAAACCCCATGAAGAGCATGCTGCCAAATTAACTCGTCATCTCTGTCAGTAATCATGATGTAAGAAGATTGTAGAGCACGGGTAAAAAATTCCTAGGATTCTGGGACTTGACCACCAGGCCTAACTAGTGCGAAGATTTCCATCCATGTTACCAAATGGGTGTCCTTATTGGATCTGCTATATGATAAATAAAATGGATCCACGAGGCATGGAACTGGCCTAAGAGGTAATCTGGTATCATATGAGAGACACCACTTCCAGGCCAAGGATCAATGCCAATACAAACCTGAGTACCCCGCCCGACCCTCCAGGATAGACCTTCCCCAATCACTGAAAAAGAGTTAATGATTTATTTCCATATAATAGAGCAATTTTAATGAGATTTGTTGGGTTTGCATATCCATTCCACCATTGTATCTAGTTTAATGTATTTGTGTTCCACCACCATAGTCCATACGTTGGATGTCGATAGGAGTCTCCACCCAACTTTGGCAGCCAGTGCTTTTGAGAAAAGGAAAATTTATTTTAGTCCCCATCCCCCAATATTTTTTGGCTGAGCCAAGCTATCCCATTTCTCCCAAGGAGGCGTGCATTGGTATTTTACCCCTGACCAAATGAAATTGAAGCGTAGTCTTCTAGCATGTTCAAGATTCCCTTTTGGGATCCAAGTGAGGGATGACCAGTAAACGGGAATGACCTTCAAGACCGATTTGACTAGAATGAGTCTTCCTTCCCTGGAGAGCCATCTAAAACTCCACCCTTTTTTTTTTTTTCCAATTTTGTAATCATCCAGTTCCAGTTAGCTTTACGATAGCAGTTGGGTTTTAGAAAGAACCCCAAATATTTGATACCTTATATGAAATCCAAAGTAGGATAAGGAAAGAAGGATTTATAAATTGTTATTTCATCTTCCTCCATACATGTAACGGAGAGAGTGGATTTATGTAGATTTATCAGCATACCAGTAGCATCTCGAAACATATTTAAAATCTCTGTTAATTTCTCTGCATCTCTTGGTCGACCATTGTAGAAAATTAGAATGTCATCTACAAAGGGGAGGTGAGTAATTACCATAGTTGGAGTAATCGTGATACCCTATAATTCACCAAACCTAATAGCTTGTTCAAGGGATCTACTTATCCCCTCATCCACCAACAAGAAAAGAAGAGGAGATAAAGGGCATCTGTGCCTTAGGCCCCGCTTAGAACGAAAGAAAGGAGAGTCAACACCATTGATCAGAGTTGCAAGTGATATCGTCGATATGAAATCCATGACCCATTTGATAAAAGGAACCTCGAACCCCAAATGAGTGAAGGAGCCTAATGTATGACCAACTAACACAATATAAGCTTTGGATAAATCAATTTTAAGAATAGCACCTTTATATTTTCCTATCTTTACATCATGAAATCCCTCATGCGCCACTCCAATTGCCTCATGAATCTGTCATCCCTCTAGGAAGCCAAACTGTTCTTTGGAGATAGATTCTAAGAGAATGACTATGATTCATTCAGCAATAACTTTTGTTGTTATTTTATATATGAAATTGCGCAAAGAGATAGGTTTGAAGTCATCGAAGGAATTTGGCTTGTCAGATTTAGGGATGAGGGAAATAAAGGTAGAGTTGAAAGGAGCATGCATACGCCCTGTTATCCGAGATTCCTCCACCACGGCCAATAAATCCTTACCAAGAAGATCATAAAATCTCATATAAAATTCCATTGGCCATCCATCTGGTCCCGGGATTTTGTATTTTTTAAAACTATGAAGGTTCTTCCTTTGTAACTTCAGCAAACATGTCCCTATTGCCTTCAAAAGATGAGACTACTCTTCCCTCTTGATCCTTCATATTCCATATAGTATTGACATATTTTCTTCCTTTGGCATAATCCTGAAAGAACTTTGTTTTTTCATCTCCATTAGCTAACCAGATTGCTCTGCTTTTTTGTCTCCACACCGCTTCTTTCTCCTCGAGGATTTTTCCATATCTAACTTCTAAGTATATGAGGACGTCCTTCGAGAATGTAGAATCATATCCACCACCCGCCGAGTGATGAGTATATTCAAGATGGTCTTCAATTGATCTCAATTCTTGTTCATCCCTAATGCACTTTTCATGATCCCATGGCACCACAACCTGCTAAATCCTTTTAATATTAGTTGCAAACTGAATAACGGTTGGGGTACCATTCCCCTCCTCAATATGGACCCAAGTGTCCTTGACTAAATTTTGAAGCTTTCATATGAGATCCAGTAGGGGTTGAATTTTAAAGGACTAGATAGTTTATTTGGACCCCCAGCAATCTCCAACCAGATTGGAAAATGGTCGGATTCCCCCCCACTAGTGACCCATTGTCTGAATTGAAGAGGGAAATCCATAAGATTTTCAGAGATCAAAAATCTATCTAAATTTTTTTCCAAACTATCCTCTCCCACCCTCTTATTTCTCCATGTCTACAAGAGCTTAATAGGTTCAATATCAATAAATCCATTTGCAATCAGAGAATGAGTGAAAAGGTCCAATTGTGAATCTGGCCTGGCATTAGGTCCCCAAATTTCAATCGTACCCAAAGTGAAATTCAAATCACCACCAATGATAATATTATTGGATTTGAGCAAAGATCGATTAAAAATGGAATCCTAGAATTAAATTCTATCTGCATAGGGCCCATATACATTTAGAACCCTAAATTCCAAACCCAGACCTTCAACCAGAAAATCCACACCAAGACAAGAATCCAGAGCCCATGAACTGATGTCTCTGAAAAATCTTGGGTTCCATCCAATAGCCAATCCTTCTAATCTATCTTTTCCATCAATTCCAACAAACTTCCAGGACCCAAGAAGGGATTCTAACATCTGAGCAACAGAGGCTTCATCCTCCAAGGTTTGTTGCAAAAAAATAACACCAGGTTCATTGATCAATACCAGCCTCTTCGGGGATGATTTTTTGGAGGGGTACGTCGCACCTCGATAGTTAAATGAAAGAAACTTCATATCAGCACCCTCTCTGGGGAATTCGAAGCTCTAAGGGCCCCAATGATTGAATTTTTTTTACCAGAAGCTATATCTATTTTGGCTCGGGATTGAGCTTTTGAAATGGGGATTTCCAGCCTCGACCTTTTTTAATCCCAGAAGAACAAGGAAATTGGCCTAGGCCAAGTCCACCATAATACACGACAGGGATGGCTCTACTCCGAAGTTAGAAGTGAATGGCCTTATCCTATGATCCATCAGAAGAGGCCTCTTCCGGTGTGAGCAGATCCCTAGAGGCTAGGGAGAGAGGGGAGGGAACAACTTGAACCATCCAAAATATTAGGAAAGGAAAGATTTTTTAGAGAGGATATCCAATCCATATTTAAATAAGTAAAAGTGCCAAGAAGACCATTAATGGGGGGAGGGATGGAGAGATTCATACCCAACTGTGAAGAGTGATCCTGGAAATGTTCCTCCACCAAAGGAGGCCCGACTCTTGGATCAAGTTGGATTACAAGAACAATAGCTCAATCAAGAGGCGACCCCTTTGCATGTTCAGAATCTATTGTCGGGATCTGGGACATGCAAACCCTCGCAGGATATCGATCCAAGGAGACATTATGGGAATTGGAACCCTCACTCGGGGTAGAACCCTGATGGTAGAACCCTGATGCTTCCGACTATGATGAGAATTATGCTTGTCAATGTTACCTCGGAAAGGAAGAGGGAAATATTTGAGAATATGGCTATGTTCATGGCATCGACGACACCGAAAATGGCACCCCTTCATAATCCAATCATTGTAGAAAATTAGAGCCCCGATCCACTAGATTCATTTCCTTTTCCAATCTGTCTCATACATTCAATAATACCAAAATGCAGGCTACCGACATCTCCCCCGAATATATGAAGGACATATCCACATCCATAAATTTTCCCAACGCATTTCTAATCTCCTTGAAATAATTGAATGACCAGAATTGGGGGGAAGCCCCAGCAGCTGCACCCAAATAGAGAAGGTGTTCATCCTTTCTCTCGTTATATCAAAGGTGGGATTCCATTTCTTTAGGAATATTGGGGTTGAATCGATACACCAACATCCCTTGAGAGCTTTATCAGCATGCAGGGCCTCTTTGAAAACCAGGAGGAACCAGCCCCTGGCAAGAAGACTGACAGAAGGCGAGGGGTCACACGAAGACTGCTAAGAAGCTTCAAAACATTCTCTTATGGTTTTAATATCAAAATGTCGACCCCAAGCCCATCCCACAATTGTTTTTTCCCCTAGCTCCACAACTTCTTCCATCCTAATGTTGTCCCCCGGAATAAGATTTATGGGTTTGTTCTCAACTTGGATGCATTTATTCTTTTTGTGGCAAGGGTCGGCCCTAATTGGAGAACATGTCTGAGAAAGAATGGGAGCGGAGGAAGATAAATCTACTAATGTCGTCATATTAAACCCTACCTCGTCCCATCCATTGAGATTTGAGAGCTCCAAAAAGGATGCAGCAAAGCCTTCTGAGACCAAAGGGACGTCAATATCAATCAAATGAATAGCCTGCAGCTCCAGGGGAGGGAGAAAACCCTGCCCAATAAAATATTCAATACCCTATTTGATACCCTGGTCACCAACTGAATCAAAACCAGCCAGAGATGGCTCTAGGGAAGGCCGAAATTATTGAGAAGAAGGAAGAGGGGACGTCAGGGCGCAATGGGAGAAGGGAGAGGGATACCTCGCAAACAGTAGTCCAAAACTGCTATCTGCACAAAGGGGGAAGAAAACCCAGGCTGAGAGCCTGAACCGAAACCTGAGTCTAGACCGACACCCGTCAAAAAATTGTACTCGGGTGAGGAGGAAATCATGATCGGCAGAGCTATGGGAATGAGGCGAGGAAACCCTATCCACATGCAGAAACACCAAACCAGATACTGCAGAGCTGGGGTCAGCCAAAATGACAGGTGGAATGCTAGTTGGTTGCAGCCAAAAAACTGCTCTGGGTCGAGAGAATAGTCAACTATATCGTCACTAGCACAGCTACATAATTGTGGCTGATCAACGCCAAAGGTTGATAAGATGAAAAGAATTCTTTAAAGAATATATTAAATTTTGTTATTGATTAACAAATAAAAGGTTGAGCTTCATTTATCTGGGGTTAATATTTTAATTTCTGTTAATCACTTACGTGGCAATCAGTTAGCTATCAAAGTAATTTTTAAATATGATTAGGTAAATGTAAAAAAGTAAACACATAAACGGATGTCTTTATAATAGCTAGGAAGTTAATGATTGAAATCACAGCCATTTATTTTGTGTGACTACTAAGAATATTCCAGCCATATTTAATCTTGTCCATAGAAAACTTATTAAGCACTAAACCCCTATTAAATCTGCCCATTGTCAATAGGTGTATGCCTTTAATAAACCCCATCCTGAGAAACTGAACAGTAGGTAGCTAGCAAGGGAATCCAAAGCAATCGATAATTTTCATAGTTATTTTTACATTTGATTAATTTTATAATTAATTTATTAATTTAATTATTACTATTATAAAAATTTATTTTAATAATAATTTTGAATATTTTATTTTTTTTATTTAATTTTTTTATTTTAATTATTAATTTTATAAAAACTAAAGTGTCACTTATGAAGTGTTTAATTTATTTTCATTTTACTCCTTTCAAAACTTATTTCTAATTAGCTTTTTTTTACTCCACTTTTGTAGATATCACTTCACACTATGAAAGAAACTACATTTTTTTTTCAAGTTTTGGGAAAAAAATAATGAAAAACATATTGATTGTTTTTTACTACATTGAAACAATTAAACTTACATAATTGATGGAAAATTATATATTTTCGTTAATTTGAAAATCTAAATTATAAATTTATATGTGTTTAAATTATATATTTTCGTTAATTTGAAAATCTAAATTATAAATTTATATGTGTTTAAATAAATTCTTATATATAATTTTGGAAAATTATGTAATGAACTTTAAATCGGAGTGAGGAACCTATTCATTTCAAAGTTTCAATAGAATTGAATAATTGTTGTTGATAAGAAAATCAAATAAGCCACTTCAAAGGTATTTAAATTTTTAAATAATATTTTTTTTCCTTTAGTTACAAAAGTAAACAATGGAAAATTATGTAATGAACTTTAAATCGGAGTGAGGAACCTATTCATTTCAAAGTTTCAATAGAATTGAATAATTGTTGTTGATAAGAAAATCAAATAAGCCACTTCAAAGGTATTTAAATTTTTAAATAATATTTTTTTTCCTTCGGTTACAAAAGTAAACAATGATCTTTAGAAAAAGAATATATCAGGAAGAACGCATGTTATTTCCATATTTCAGCCAATATAAAATGAACTAAAGTTTTTTATTTTTTATTTTCCATTTTTTAATAAAAGTTTAAATAATCAATTTTAAGTTAAAATATATATATATATATATTAACAAAAATAACCAAAACTTAAACTATAAGAAACAAAAAAATATAATTGCACTACAACTAGATTAATACACCAAGTCATATGTTATAAGTCATGCATATGAATTTTATTAAATGAAAATTACATTTCTAGTTATGTCTAAAAAAAACATAGGCTTTCTTTGCATAGGTTTTTTTTCATATGTTTTTCTTGATTAATTTAAATGATAATTCATTTTATTGATTTTAATAAATTTCTTATTTAATTATTTTTTTTTAAATATTTGATTTTAATAATAAATAAAATAAATTTTATCATTTTTAAAATATTTGATATTTTTAATAATTTTGATACAATTTCTCATTTAATCCAATTTTAAAAGTTAAACATTTGACACTTTTAATACTATTTAATAGTTTTATTATTTATTGAATGCTCTAATGTTATGGTTAAAATGTTTTGAAAGGGCATGGTGTCACACACGTTTAACTGTGCCTTCTAAATATGGTTATGTGACTTTTAAATAGTTTCTCTTGTAAAATGTCATAGCTGTATGAAATGTTTCCCAATTGAATAATGAAGGATAGCTAGAAACTTTTATTTGATCTATGGAATCATTAATAAATAATAAATAAATAATGTAACAAAAATTATATGATCAATAATGGATTATCTAATATTTAACATATATTTACATATTTATTATCAGTATATGATTAATGTTGTATTATCAACAATATTGTCAAGTTTTTAATATTGATGTTTTATATACAATTTGAATCAATAATAGGAATTATTTTAGTTGTTAGGAGTTTCCCTACCTACAATGTCAATTTTTTTCAAAATTTCTTAGTGTTCTATAAACTTTTTTAGGTTTGTGGATATAAAGAAAGCTCTTTATGATGGAAGCAAGGTATCAAATTTTCCAGCACTAACTACTTTCTACTAATTTCTCTCACCAAATTGTCCATTTTAAAAACGTTTTTCTTTTTTAGTTGATCTTTGATCTAGTCATAATGTCTTGAGCTCCTTGGTTTATAATTATTAGACAGATGCATACAAAAATTTTGGTTCATGTGTTGATACAAAACATTTTTCTCACATTTAATTCAATGAAAAAATGATAATGAGATAATAATTTGTATTATTGATGCATAGTTTTGTTTCTCATTTATCCATTGATTGAAAAGTAAGTGAGTAATATATTCAAATAGAGAATTTGAAAGGTTAACTATTTTAGTGCATAAGTGATCAATATATTCAAATATAGAATTTGAAATGTTAACTATTTTAGTGCATAGATGATCAATATATTCAAATTGAGAATTTCAAACATTAGACATACATTCCTTGATTTAATATGATGTTGTTTTATCTAATGACGATGATAATATTATTACACATATTAATGCAATTAAAATTTGTATTATTAATTTAATTGTTGGATTACTGAGAGGGGGGTGAATCAGTGATAGAGCTTTATCTTTTCTTTTTAACCACATCATGTAAGTGTTATTTATCTTTATGATCAATATACCATTATCATTCAACAAGTGCAGAGTAAATAAACCATGAACAATGAACAATCATACACATACACAGTACACCGGTATTTTTACGTGGAAACCCAATGTGGGAGAAAACCACATAATGTTTTTTCTTATATATCTTTAAGAATTACATTCATTGGAAACACCAACTTCCTTTGTTATCCAACTGCAACTAGAAGGAGGCTCTGGCCCTCTATCTTTTTGGGCTACAACCTGAGGAAATCTCCAACTCCCAATTATTTGGCTACAACTAGAAGGAGGCTACAACCCCCTATGTTCTCTGGCTACAACCGGAAGGTGGCTACAACCACCTATCCCTGCCCCTTCCAACCACCCTGAAATATAAGTGTCAAATGATGAAACCATTTCCACACTGTCACTATGAGATATACCACTGTAAAAATGTACCAACATGTACCAACAACCTATAACCAGCATGTGCCACTGACCTGTAACCAACTTTTACCTGTACTCATCATGTACCAACAAAACCCAACAGGTACACGGCGTGTATATGTTGTAGCTTGCATATGTACATGCCCTGTCTATATTGCAGCATGTGTATGTACATGGCTTGTTTATGCTGTAACATGTGTACACCTTCAGAAAGATAGGGTTTTCACCTTTTTTGAAACTTCAAACACTTTTCTACCTCGGTCACATCAACCCGAAACTTGTCACTATGTCTTATATGTAGTTGTGCTTTGTGCATACAAAATCTTATATGCATTCCTTAACCAAATGCATCTATGTCTCTCTAGTCATGTTCCATACATGTTTGTACAATCATGAACAAGTGTAATAATCCTCACATGGATTAGACATCAAACCCTTATTGATATGCAGCCTCACACCATACAAACAACTTCACAACCACTTCACAACCAAAACCCTCAACCATGTACCAAGAAATACAACTATGTCTCGATACTTGAACCAACAAGATGAACCAATGAATAATATCAGCATACGAGTGTTGTATTTCTATAGATCTAGCTCATACCATGAGTTCCATACGGCCAACACCCTCTCTAGGTCAAAACCTCAAACTCCCATAACCATATCTCATGGAGACAACAATATCCAACTACACATAAGAATATGACATACCTTTTGAATTTGTAGATAGATCTTTTGTACCTGGTCATTGTAGACCTTCCTAGGAGATTGATTTCAGACTCTGAGAACCTAGAACCCTCAACAACTCAACCTTTCATAGATTTTCCCACATGTATGTGCCCTGTTATACTGCCAGCCTGCGTACGTACGTGCCCTTCTCCAATGTAGCCCGCATACACCTCGAAAACTAGGTTTTTTTCATTATTTCTGTAATTCCACAACTTTCATTGTCAACACTTCGTGCTACCTCAGACTTCCGTAACTTAAGATGTATCAATGAGTACTTGCAATAAACCTTACGCAATAATAGATATTCAATGTACTAAATAGGTGCTAATAGGAGAGCCTTGCTCTCTTATTTATACTTTCATGTAGCTTCCTCAAGGGGTTACCTTCTAACCAAATTAACCTAATTTCATTCTTTTAGGGCTAACCCACTTCTAACCACTTGTCCACTTATAACCACATTATCCACAAATAGTAAACTCTCCAATTCTGGTTGCAACTAATTTATTTTTAATTATTTTCTTATTGCAACAACTTAACCCGTGATTAACTCCTAGCTTCACCCACTTGACTATTCAACTTCTTCTAGGAGGTTCTAGAGTAATTTGACTTATTTGACCTTATAGATAACTCATGAGGGTTCTCCAACTTCACAAGGCCATAACTCTCTAATCGTGAGGAGTTACATGGCGTTCCATATATCACCGGAAATGGAATGACATGTACTATCCATCTAGAATAGTCTTACCTGCAAATATACTAACTTGCATACCATTATACATCAAACAAACTTAAGTCCCTTAACCATACTATTTGGGGCTACTGGCATTTTCTACCGGACTTTCTTCAAGGGTTGACATCAATGTAAACCAACCCAATTAATAAAAAAATCTCCCCCTTTGCCATCGATGGCAACACTTTGATGCAACATTGAAGTCGTATCTCTCATGCTCCCCCTGTGACCATCGCTCCCCCTAGAAACATGCCTTTTTGCTCTCTCTCCAAGCATTTAACTCTCTATCCATGCATCTGATGAATCTCTCCCCCTTTGACATAAATGGAAAAGGTAACTTTCCATCGAGGTTGCTCTCCCTAACTGAACTATCCTTGGGGTTGCTCCCCCTGAATGAACTCTTCCTAAAACTACTCCCCCAAACTGAATTGTCATATTTATGGTGTGTCCTTGTGTAAATATAAGACATAAAAAATATCATTCAAAAGAATTCATTTTGAAGTAGAAATTACTCCAAGACTTTGTTGAAGATACTCAAAAGGTTCCCTTGGAAGAGGTTTTGTAAAGATATATGCAACATGCTCTTTTGTTTCCACATATTCAACTCTGATGTTCCTCTCTGCTACTTGTTCCTGTAGAAAGTGATACTTGATTGGAATGTGCTTCATCTTAGAGTGCATCAATGGATTCTTTGAGATATTGATGGCTCTTGTATTATCACAATATATTTGAATGGGCTCATCATACTCAACCTGTATATATGTCAGAGTTGGTTTCATCCATAGAACCTATGTACAACATGATACTGCTAAAATATACTCTGGTTCGATTGTAGACAATGATATTGATGATTGTTTCTTGCTTAGACAAGATACCAAACACTCACCCAAGTAGAACGTTGCTCCACTTGTACTTCTTCGATCATCAATACAACCTATCCAATTTGCATCTGTGTAGAAAATAAGTGATAGATCCTTTCCTTTTGGATACCATAATCCAAACTCTTATATACCCTTGAGATATCTGAATATCCACTTTACTTCTAGAACATGTGATTCCTTTGGTTCTTCTTGAAATCGTGCCACCTTTCCAACTGCTTGCATTACATCTGGTGTGGATGTTGTCACATAAAGTAAGTTGCCAGTCATTGACCTGTACTGCCCCTGATCTGTATACTTTGAATCATCATATTTTCTTAACTTGCAATTGGTTTGCATAGAAGTATTGACTGGTTTGCAATCTTCCATTCCTAACCTATTTAGCATTTCTCTGATATACTTGGTTTGAGAAATAAAAATGCCTTGGTTGCTTTGACATATTTGAAGACCTAGAAAGAAGGATAGTTCTCCAAGTAATGACATTTCAAATTCATTTTGCATATCCTTTGCAAATTCATTTTGCATATCTGTTGCATCTTTGAAAATTTTGATTCTTGTGACACATAACTTTGTTTGGAATTTCCCCTAATATGACACCCTTATCTTTCTTCTTGTTTTCATTTCTTCGCTTCCTTTCCTTTACCTATCTTTTCACATCCCCAAAAAACTTTGTCCATGTGATGTATCACACCATGGAACATTTTGTCCCATGTGACAACCTTCCCTTATCACATCTCCCAAAAATTCCATTCATGTGGTGTATCGCACAAAGTTTACCTTCATGTGATACACTATATCGCGCAAAATTTATATTTTTCCAAACTTCTCCAAGTTTTCTGAAGTTTTTGGCTCTTCCCCACTATGTCTTTTCTTTTATCGCACAAATATTTTCTTTCTATGATACGTACTATTTTGCATGAAATTTATCTCTGTGTGATACACATTGTATCAAATGAAATTTGTCTTCGTGTGATACACATTGTATCGCATGAAGATAAACTTCATGCAATACATAAATTTTTACCAAGTTTCCTTAGGCAAAAATTTTCAAACTTTCTCTTAAGTTATTTTCCTTCAATATTAGGCATTTTTCCCCACGGTAAAACGCTTCCTAAGACTCTCTACGCTCCTATAGGACATGAAGAATGGCCCTATGCCTTAGCATTAATATTCCTCAACAAGAGAGTAACTACCAAAATATTCAACGATAGTTATAAGAGGGGTCTGCATTAAGAGTTGAAGGCTACAATTCCAAGGTCTAATCCTACATTGTTTTCTAATATAAGCCTCCAACATCTTTCCCATAATAAGTGAGACTGGTGAGACAGACTCATAGTTACCTAAGTGAATTACGACAAGTAGATTGCTTAGGCCATTAGACCATCAAAGCCCTTGTTAATCCTAAATTCCAATTCATGGTCATTCGTTAATTTAACAAGGATGGCAGACTACGTTCAAATCATAAACCACCATCCACTATTGGAAATTATGCCAATTTCTGGCCTCTAAAAGAATGTTCTACTCTGGTCCATTTATGAAAACATTGAAAAGTAGGAAATTCTTTGTTTTAGTAGCAGAGCTTCCCCATTTTCGGCTCCATATCCTACTAGTGCCTATATTAATATAACTCAAAGCAACAACATAATTCCAACAGTAAATTAATATCATGCATGCCACATCATCAAAAATTTGTTACACCAGCACTAGCATTTATTTTATGTAGAGTAAGGTTACTTGAGTGCCAGAACTTGGATTTCCTTTAGATGACTATAGTAAGCAAATAATTCCCTCCAAGTGTTTACCACAACAATTTTAACTAGTGGCATGTTGCACACTATCTAAGATTGAACTCTATTGAACCACATACAAAGAATTCATTCTAAATTCCTTAGGAAACAATCAAATATTTGGTCTTAATTGTGCATGCATAATTTTATTTCCATATAATTTGCTACAACTAGTTACTTTACATAGCCAAATGCAATTATAATCTATCAAACACCATAAGCCAAACTATAAGTAAATTTACAAACATAGTGAGAGCACTTATCTGAATATGATAGTCTCCCAACAACAAATTGAGGCTGCGAATTTTTCCACCCAACTGTAGGCTCAACTATACAAATTATTTCTACAAATGGCCACCCCCTAGCCAGACCGTGATACCAAAAGGGTGAACTGAACAATGATCAAGAAATTGATGGTATAAGACAAACTATCTCACGTGTGGGATTCAACAGGGAATCCCTTTTTAACTAAGTGTAGGGCCTCCATGATCCCAAAGCACTCCTTTATAGGCTATAATAGCACCTGAGTGAGTCCATTCAGTGTTATACAATCCCTTAGTGAATCTATTTCTTATGTTTATCATGCACACCCAAATCAGTCCCAGATAGTAACCCTCATGCTTAGTAAATTCAATAACTCTCTCTTTCCAATTCAAGTCTTAAAATAGCTTGAATTTCATAGGAAATGGTTGTCCCATGAATGAATGTTCTCTCCTTGTTCTCTTTTGCATGCATAACTTCAACGAGTTATGTCCTGCCCCCGTCATGAGTGCCCCACAAAATTGTGATTTGTCTCTTCCCAATGCATCTTTGGGTCATCCATGATCTCTTAGGATATTTGTACTCGACCCATTCCTTTCATTTGTAGCTGAGAGGACCTTCTAAACTACCAATCCATGTTGAATAATTGTTTTCTGGAGACACTTCGACCAACCAATTTTCAATTTTAATGATGTGGGAAACATGGAAAATGGGTGAAGTATTTTCAAATTCAAAATATCAACAAAAAAGGCCTTGGTAAGGGTGGCTTGGAATTATTTACAAGGTGAACCCACAAAACCCCCTTACCATTCCCTGCTTGTGGTATCATGGTCCCTGTAGGTGCTCGTGCCTCAGTTAGTTATTTGGATTTTTCATTGAATAAAATAAGATACATACACATTGTCCTTGATTTTTCCAGTTCAACTTAGCTCGTTAATAAAATGTTCATGCTGAAAATAAAACAACATTAAACATAATTAATTACAAATTGTTAGTGGATCAAAATTGGGACATTACACCTAAACTCCCCTTGGAATAACGTCATCATTGGTGTTATGTTAATTCAAAACAATGTCTTATGACTTAAAAAAAATGGGTATGCCTCTCTCATGGCATCCTCCAACTCCCATGTAGCTTCACTGGGCCGAAAATGCTTCCATTGCACCTTTACCTAGGCAATGGATTGATTCCAAAGAAAATTTTCCTTCATGTCTAGTATACATAGGGGTTATAGTTGGAACTCTTCCTCTGGTTCCACATGAATCACATCCCAATCAATTAGGTGATTAGAATCATGCACATACCTTTTAAGTAATGAAACATGGAAGACATCATGTGTTTTAACATTTGGGGGTAAGGCAAACATGTATGTTATGGGTCCCATCCTTTCAAGAATTTCAAAAGGCCCACGGTATATGGTTGCAAGCTTCATACAATTCCCCATCCTTAGGGTACTCTTATGGGATTTGAGCTTGAGGTACACACAATCCCCCACTTTCAATTCTCTATGTATCTACTTCTTGTCGAAATAACATTTCTTCTTATTTTGTCATGCTTTCATATTCTTCTTGATTCTCATGAATTCCCACTCCATTTCCTTCAACATTTTTAGTCCAAGAATAACTTTGTTCATTAGATTACTCTAGCTCACTGGGGTGTTTCATGTTCAAATGTAAAGTGCTTCAAATGAACTAATATTTAGCGATGCTTGAAAACCATTGTTATATGCAAACTCTACCATAGATGTAGGTAGTCTTCCCATTTTGTTGGTTTTCTCATCACATACATGTGAAGCATGTCTTCCAATGTCTGATTCATCCTTTCCATTTTCAAATTAGTTTTGGAATGATAGTAAGTGCTAAAATTTAATCGGGTTCCAAACCCTTCAAACAATTCTTTCCAAAACTTTGAGGTGAATTTGATATCCCTGTTAGAGATGATCATCTTTGGCATACCATGCAATCTAAAAATTTATTTCATGAAAATTTATGCAATGTCGAACACCTCGTGGGTTGACTTTACAGGAATAAAGTGAGCAGCCTTGCTCAATTTTTCAACCACCACCATGATTGCATCATGTTGTTTTTTTTTCATCGACAACCTAGTGATGAAATCTATTGATATGATTTCCCATTTCCATTCAGGAATCGGTAAGGATTGTAACAACCCTGCATGATGCTTGTGTTTGTCTTTAACTCATTGAAACTTGATGCATCTGGATATGTACTTTGCAATCTCCTTCTTCACCCCAGGCTAATAATATTGCTTCCTTGTTGATGTGATCATATTTTGATAACACGGGTGTCCATAATAGGGTTTCTTACGGAGTTCATCCATGATAAACCTCTTCAACTCTGTTGAATTTGGTATGTGAAATCTACCCTGATAAGTCAACAACTCATATTTAGTCAGTCGATACCCCTCACACTTATGTCCCATAGGTTCTTATTGTAGACATTATATGATGTACATAAAGTGCTCATCGATGTGCAAGGCCTCCTTTACTCTATATTTAATATTAGATTCACATGTGATGATTATTGTTAAGTGAATCATTTGTATGCTCCTATTGAGCACATATGCTACTCAGTTCTCCTTACCCTTTATATGATTTTTCTTGAAGTTGTATTTATTGATAAGGGACAACCATCAAAACTAAATCTTAGTCAAGCAGGGATGATCAAATAGATATTTCATCCCATTGGGATCTGTCATTAGTACAAATCTACGACCAAGTAAGTAGTGACACCTCATCTTCAATGAATGGAATATAGTTGCAAGTTCCAGGTTGTGAATGACATAATTTATCTTGTGCTCATTTATCTTCTTGGAATTGTAGCTTATCGCATGACCATATTGCATAATAAATCCACAAAGTCCTTCCTTGCATGTGTTTTTGCACACCAGGAAATATATGTTTGGGTCTACAATTCTCAGAATTGGTTGTTGGAAACTCTCTTCACATTTTTCTGACCATACGAATCCTACTCCTCTCCTTTGCAATGATGTTATTAGATGACCAATCTTTGAGAATACCTTGATAAATCTCTGGTATCACCGTGCTAGACCCATGAACGACCTCACATCCTACATTCCTCGGAGTGGGACAATCCATGATGGCATTAATATTTTTCAAATCCACTACAATACCTTATTACGAGATGACATGTCCTAGGTAAAGGACCTAGATTTGATAGAAATAACACTTACTAAACTTGGCATACAACTGATGCTCTCTCATTATTTGTAAGACTATTTTGAGATGTTCCTGATGTTCTTCTTCATATTTTGAATATACTAGAATATCATCAATGAATACCAAAACAAACTTATCCAAATACTTACTAAAGATATTTTTCATAGACAAATAAAGGTCGTTGGTGAATTGGTGAGTTCAAATGGAACTACCATGAACTCATAATGTCCATACCTTGTTCTAAATGTTCTCTTGTGGATGTTCTCATCCTTGATTCTAACTTGGTGATATTTGAATCTTAATTATATGTTTCAAAAAAGGCTATCCCCTCTTAGTTGATAAAACAAGTCATCAATCCAGGGAAACAAATACTTGTTCTTTACTATGACCTTGTTCGGTTGCTTGTAGTCAATGCATAATCTAAGGGTACCATCCTTCTTCTTCACAAACAGAGATGGTACTCCCAAAGGAGACACACTTGACCTTATGGATTGTTTCTCTAGAATCTCTTGCAATTGTATCTTCAACTCTATCAACTCAAAAGTACTCATTCTATAAGCAATTTTGGATACAAGTATCGCTCCTTGCATGAGATCGATTGAGAAATCAATGTCTCATTTGGGTGGCAGTCTAGGTATCTCATCTGAAAACACATCCATGAACTATTGAATTATTGGATAGTCTTCCGTATTTGAATCCTTTTTTTCTATTATCTCCAACACATGGACAACATGCATCTGGCAGTCTTTCCTGTAACACTTATTTAGCTATAAGGTTAGCACTTGTCTTATTGAAATAGAATTTGAGATGCCTTTCACTATTCTAGTATTTCCATCATCATCCACATATTCAAAAAAATTCTGGTAGCAGTCTAACTTAACTCTATGCACCACCAACCAGTTCATACTGATCAGCACATCGTATGATCCCAAGGGTAGAATATTTATAGTTTCCCTCACAACTAGTCCATTTATTTCCAATTTGTATGCTTTCACAAGATCGTTCACTTTTTCTCTTGGTCCTTGTAGCTAGTTGCACTAACCAAGATTTATGGTGCTTATACTTTTTGAGGGCACACGAAGAAACAACTTGGGGTGAAAATTAACTAAGGTTATATCCAAGGTCAATTAAAATGGAAACATATTGTTGAGAAATTTTACCTTCTACTTCCACCACCAATGCCTAGTGATCTTCTTGTTGATTTTCCACAGCAATGAATTTGACGGATAGTCTTGGCTACGTCATTGAATCATAGCTTATTTAATATTGTGAATCCTTCGAATTTTTTTCTATCAGTGGGGAAAATCGTTGAGCATATGCTCCTCTTCACATCCCCAACACTTTAGCGGCCCCTTATATTGTCCCTAGCCTTCTCTCCACCTACCTCTGCCAACTTGTTTTCACTCCATAGCAGATAATTTTGCCAGAATTTACTCTATGCCAGATGGCTTGGATTACTACCCTTTTCCTAATTTTTATATTATTGCAGCTTGGAGCCTTTCTTCCTTTGATCAACAATTTCCTTCCTTTTTTCCTTCCAAGCATTGTTAAACTTAAGTCTATTCTTGGATTACTCGTAGTAGTAATTCACCTTCCAGGTTGTGTATTCAAGAGTTCTTGGCTCATAAAATTCAATCTTATCTTAGTAGGATTGAGGCAATCCACTGAGAAGGACTAAATTTTCACTTTATCATATCTTATGTAGGGAACATACCACAACAGATCCAAGAATCTATTGGCATAGTCACCCATTGTCAGATGTCCCAATTTCAACTTGTGAAACACTTTGATTTTTCCATAATAGTATCTTTTCGATAGGTATTTATTCATAAAGTACTTTTCAAACTTCTTCCAAGTAATCTTCCTCTCTCTTATCCTCTTCACATTCTTAAGGTCTTCCCATGAGATAGAATCTCAACCATTCATGTTAAAAATGGTCACTCTTGCCTTCATGTTTCCTGAATAGTCATGTACTTGGAGATGCTTTTTCAGTCCTAGAAGCTAGGTTTTTTCTTCTTCACCTATCTTTACCTCACCATCAAAAGTATGTGGCTTAGCCTTCTTAAATTCTTCATGTTTAGGGTAGTCATATTTTGCATCGCATGAAAGTTTCCTTTCATGTGATATATTGCATCACACCCAATTTTCTTTCATGCGACACTTGACTTTATTTTCTTTATTTTCCTTGGCTTTCTTTCCCTTGTATTTTCTTCTTTCCTTCTTTTCTTCTTCTTCTTCCCTTCCATTCTTCATTCCTTACCATGTCGCATATTTGGAAATTTTGATTCTTGCAACATGTTTCTTTGGTTAGAACTTTCCCATGGTGTGATACCCTCCTCTTTCTTCTTGTTTCCATTTATTCATTGCATTTCCTTTACCTATATTTTCACATCCCCATTAAACTTTGTTCACGTGGTGTATCATGCCCTGGAATATTTTGTCCCCTGTGACAACCTTCTCTTATCGCATCTCCCAAAAACTTCATTCATGTAATGTATCACATGCAATTTATCTTCATGCGATACACCACATCACAGGAAATTTATCTTTGTGCGACAAAGCCTAAACTTCTCCAATTTTTCCGAAGTTTTTGAATTTTCCCCATAGCGTCTTCATTTGTATAACACGAATATTTTCTTCGTGTGATACGTATCGTATCACATGAATTTTATGTTCATGTGATACACACCATATCGCATGAAGATAAAATTCATGCAATACATAGTTTTTTTTCCAAGTTGCCTTAGGCAAAAAATTCCAAAAGTTCTCTTATGTTTTTTTTCCTTCGATATTAGTCATTATTCCCCATGGGAAAACACTTCCTAAGACTGTCTATGGATCCTATCGGACATGAATAAGGGCCCTATGCCTTAACATTAATATTTCTCAACAAGAGAGTAACTACCAAGATCTTCCATGATAGTTATAAGAGGGGTCCCTATTAAGAGTTGAAGGCTAGAATTGTAAGTCCTAGGCCTACATCCTTTTCTAATATAGCCTCCAACATCTTTCCCATAGGAAGTGAGACTAGTGAGATTGGCTCATAGCTACCTAAATGCCTTATGACAATCAGATTTCCCAAGACATTAGACCATGAAGGCCCTTCTTAATCCTAAATTCCAATTCACGAGCATTCATTAACTTTACAAGGATGATAGGTTACATTCATATCATAAACCACCATGCCTATGTTGGAGATATTACACTCTCACCTAGAATTATTTTCCTAAGTTTGATAGTCCAATGTTGAGAATGATTCCTTAGATGAGAATATTCTCTCTAGAGAATATTCCCCTACAAAATAGGGTGTTCCTCTTCA
>ML815191.1:26120-42890 GCA_009831015.1 Picea engelmannii | reverse complement strand
TGAAGAGGAACACCCTATTTTGTAGGGGAATATTCTCTAGAGAGAATATTCTCATCTAAGGAATCATTCTCAACATTGGACTATCAAACTTAGGAAAATAATTCTAGGTGAGAGTGTAATATCTCCAACATAGGCATGGTGGTTTATGATATGAATGTAACCTATCATCCTTGTAAAGTTAATGAATGCTCGTGAATTGGAATTTAGGATTAAGAAGGGCCTTCATGGTCTAATGTCTTGGGAAATCTGATTGTCATAAGGCATTTAGGTAGCTATGAGCCAATCTCACTAGTCTCACTTCCTATGGGAAAGATGTTGGAGGCTATATTAGAAAAGGATGTAGGCCTAGGACTTACAATTCTAGCCTTCAACTCTTAATAGGGACCCCTCTTATAACTATCATGGAAGATCTTGGTAGTTACTCTCTTGTTGAGAAATATTAATGTTAAGGCATAGGGCCCTTATTCATGTCCGATAGGATCCATAGACAGTCTTAGGAAGTGTTTTCCCATGGGGAATAATGACTAATATCGAAGGAAAAAAAACATAAGAGAACTTTTGGAATTTTTTGCCTAAGGCAACTTGGAAAAAAAACTATGTATTGCATGAATTTTATCTTCATGCGATATGGTGTGTATCACATGAACATAAAATTCATGTGATACGATACGTATCACACGAAGAAAATATTCGTGTTATACAAATGAAGACGCTATGGGGAAAATTCAAAAACTTCGGAAAAATTGGAGAAGTTTAGGCTTTGTCGCACAAAGATAAATTTCCTGTGATGTGGTGTATCGCATGAAGATAAATTGCATGTGATACATTACATGAATGAAGTTTTTGGGAGATGCGATAAGAGAAGGTTGTCACAGGGGACAAAATATTCCAGGGCATGATACACCACGTGAACAAAGTTTAATGGGGATGTGAAAATATAGGTAAAGGAAATGCAATGAATAAATGGAAACAAGAAGAAAGAGGAGGGTATCACACCATGGGAAAGTTCTAACCAAAGAAACATGTTGCAAGAATCAAAATTTCCAAATATGCGACATGGTAAGGAATGAAGAATGGAAGGGAAGAAGAAGAAGAAAAGAAGGAAAGAAGAAAATACAAGGGAAAGAAAGCCAAGGAAAATAAAGAAAATAAAGTCAAGTGTCGCATGAAAGAAAATTGGGTGTGATGCAATATATCACATGAAAGGAAACTTTCATGCGATGCAAAATATGACTACCCTAAACATGAAGAATTTAAGAAGGCTAAGCCACATACTTTTGATGGTGAGGTAAAGATAGGTGAAGAAGAAAAAACCTAGCTTCTAGGACTGAAAAAGCATCTCCAAGTACATGACTATTCAGGAAACATGAAGGCAAGAGTGACCATTTTTAACATGAATGGTTGAGATTCTATCTCATGGGAAGACCTTAAGAATGTGAAGAGGATAAGAGAGAGGAAGATTACTTGGAAGAAGTTTGAAAAGTACTTTATGAATAAATACCTATCGAAAAGATACTATTATGGAAAAATCAAAGTGTTTCACAAGTTGAAATTGGGACATCTGACAATGGGTGACTATGCCAATAGATTCTTGGATCTGTTGTGGTATGTTCCCTACATAAGATATGATAAAGTGAAAATTTAGTCCTTCTCAGTGGATTGCCTCAATCCTACTAAGATAAGATTGAATTTTATGAGCCAAGAACTCTTGAATACACAACCTGGAAGGTGAATTACTACTACGAGTAATCCAAGAATAGACTTAAGTTTAACAATGCTTGGAAGGAAAAAAGGAAGGAAATTGTTGATCAAAGGAAGAAAGGCTCCAAGCTGCAATAATATAAAAATTAGGAAAAGGGTAGTAATCCAAGCCATCTGGCATAGAGTAAATTCTGGCAAAATTATCTGCTATGGAGTGAAAACAAGTTGGCAGAGGTAGGTGGAGAGAAGGCTAGGGACAATATAAGGGGCCGCTAAAGTGTTGGGGATGTGAAGAGGAGCATATGCTCAACGATTTTCCCCACTGATAGAAAAAAATTCGAAGGATTCACAATATTAAATAAGCTATGATTCAATGACGTAGCCAAGACTATCCGTCAAATTCATTGCTGTGGAAAATCAACAAGAAGATCACTAGGCATTGGTGGTGGAAGTAGAAGGTAAAATTTCTCAACAATATGTTTCCATTTTAATTGACCTTGGATATAACCTTAGTTAATTTTCACCCCAAGTTGTTTCTTCGTGTGCCCTCAAAAAGTATAAGCACCATAAATCTTGGTTAGTGCAACTAGCTACAAGGACCAAGAGAAAAAGTGAACGATCTTGTGAAAGCATACAAATTGGAAATAAATGGACTAGTTGTGAGGGAAACTATAAATATTCTACCCTTGGGATCATACGATGTGCTGATCAGTATGAACTGGTTGGTGGTGCATAGAGTTAAGTTAGACTGCTACCAGAATTTTTTTGAATATGTGGATGATGATGGAAATACTAGAATAGTGAAAGGCATCTCAAATTCTATTTCAATAAGACAAGTGCTAACCTTATAGCTAAATAAGTGTTACAGGAAAGACTGCCAGATGCATGTTGTCCATGTGTTGGAGATAATAGAAAAAAAGGATTCAAATACGGAAGACTATCCAATAATTCAATAGTTCATGGATGTGTTTTCAGATGAGATACCTAGACTGCCACCCAAATGAGACATTGATTTCTCAATCGATCTCATGCAAGGAGCGATACTTGTATCCAAAATTGCTTATAGAATGAGTACTTTTGAGTTGATAGAGTTGAAGATACAATTGCAAGAGATTCTAGAGAAACAATCCATAAGGTCAAGTGTGTCTCCTTTGGGAGTACCATCTCTGTTTGTGAAGAAGAAGGATGGTACCCTTAGATTATGCATTGACTACAAGCAACCGAACAAGGTCATAGTAAAGAACAAGTATTTGTTTCCCTGGATTGATGACTTGTTTTATCAACTAAGAGGGGATAGCCTTTTTTGAAACATATAATTAAGATTCAAATATCACCAAGTTAGAATCAAGGATGAGAACATCCACAAGAGAACATTTAGAACAAGGTATGGACATTATGAGTTCATGGTAGTTCCATTTGAACTCACCAATTCACCAACGACCTTTATTTGTCTATGAAAAATATCTTTAGTAAGTATTTGGATAAGTTTGTTTTGGTATTCATTGATGATATTCTAGTATATTCAAAATATGAAGAAGAACATCAGGAACATCTCAAAATAGTCTTACAAATAATGAGAGAGCATCAGTTGTATGCCAAGTTTAGTAAGTGTTATTTCTATCAAATCTAGGTCCTTTACCTAGGACATGTCATCTCGTAATAAGGTATTGTAGTGGATTTGAAAAATATTAATGCCATCATGGATTGTCCCACTCCGAGGAATGTAGGATGTGAGGTCGTTCATGGGTCTAGCACGGTGATACCAGAGATTTATCAAGGTATTCTCAAAGATTGGTCATCTAATAACATCATTGCAAAGGAGAGGAGTAGGATTCGTATGGTCAGAAAAATGTGAAGAGAGTTTCCAACAACCAATTCTGAGAATTGTAGACCCAAACATATATTTCCTGGTGTGCAAAAACACATGCAAGGAAGGACTTTGTGGATTTATTATGCAATATGGTCATGCGATAAGCTACAATTCCAAGAAGATAAATGAGCACAAGATAAATTATGTCATTCACAACCTGGAACTTGCAACTATATTCCATTCATTGAAGATGAGGTGTCACTACTTACTTGGTCGTAGATTTGTACTAATGACAGATCCCAATGGGATGAAATATCTATTTGATCATCCCTGCTTGACTAAGATTTAGTTTTGATGGTTGTCCCTTATCAATAAATACAACTTCAAGAAAAATCATATAAAGGGTAAGGAGAACTGAGTAGCATATGTGCTCAATAGGAGCATACAAATGATTCACTTAACAATAATCATCACATGTGAATCTAATATTAAATATAGAGTAAAGGAGGCCTTGCACATCGATGAGCACTTTATGTACATCATATAATGTCTACAATAAGAACCTATGGGACATAAGTGTGAGGGGTATCGACTGACTAAATATGAGTTGTTGACTTATCAGGGTAGATTTCACATACCAAATTCAACAGAGTTGAAGAGGTTTATCATGGATGAACTCCGTAAGAAACCCTATTATGGACACCCGTGTTATCAAAATATGATCACATCAACAAGGAAGCAATATTATTAGCCTGGGGTGAAGAAGGAGATTGCAAAGTACATATCCAGATGCATCAAGTTTCAATGAGTTAAAGACAAACACAAGCATCATGCAGGGTTGTTACAATCCTTACCGATTCCTGAATGGAAATGGGAAATCATATCAATAGATTTCATCACTAGGTTGTCGATGAAAAAAAAACAACATGATGCAATCATGGTGGTGGTTGAAAAATTGAGCAAGGCTGCTCACTTTATTCCTGTAAAGTCAACCCACGAGGTGTTCGACATTGCATAAATTTTCATGAAATAAATTTTTAGATTGCATGGTATGCCAAAGATGATCATCTCTAACAGGGATATCAAATTCACCTCAAAGTTTTGGAAAGAATTGTTTGAAGGGTTTGGAACCCGATTAAATTTTAGCACTTACTATCATTCCAAAACTAATTTGAAAATGGAAAGGATGAATCAGACATTGGAAGACATGCTTCACATGTATGTGATGAGAAAACCAACAAAATGGGAAGACTACCTACATCTATGGTAGAGTTTGCATATAACAATGGTTTTCAAGCATCGCTAAATATTAGTTCATTTGAAGCACTTTACATTTGAACATGAAACACCCCAGTGAGCTAGAGTAATCTAATGAACAAAGTTATTCTTGGACTAAAAATGTTGAAGGAAATGGAGTGGGAATTCATGAGAATCAAGAAGAATATGAAAGCATGACAAAATAAGAAGAAATGTTATTTCGACAAGAAGTAGATACATAGAGAATTGAAAGTGGGGGATTGTGTGTACCTCAAGCTCAAATCCCATAAGAGTACCCTAAGGATGGGGAATTGTATGAAGCTTGCAACCATATACCGTGGGCCTTTTGAAATTCTTGAAAGGATGGGACCCATAACATACATGTTTGCCTTACCCCCAAATGTTAAAACACATGATGTCTTCCATGTTTCATTACTTAAAAGGTATGTGCATGATTCTAATCACCTAATTGATTGGGATGTGATTCATGTGGAACCAGAGGAAGAGTTCCAACTATAACCCCTATGTATACTAGACATGAAGGAAAATTTTCTTTGGAATCAATCCATTGCCTAGGTAAAGGTGCAATGGAAGCATTTTCGGCCCAGTGAAGCTACATGGGAGTTGGAGGATGCCATGAGAGAGGCATACCCATTTTTTTTAAGTCATAAGACATTGTTTTGAATTAACATAACACCAATGATGACGTTATTCCAAGGGGAGTTTAGGTGTAATGTCCCAATTTTGATCCACTAACAATTTGTAATTAATTATGTTTAATGTTGTTTTATTTTCAGCATGAACATTTTATTAACGAGCTAAGTTGAACTGGAAAAATCAAGGACAATGTGTATGTATCTTATTTTATTCAATGAAAAATCCAAATAACTAACTGAGGCACGAGCACCTACAGGGACCATGATACCACAAGCAGGGAATGGTAAGGGGGTTTTGTGGGTTCACCTTGTAAATAATTCCAAGCCACCCTTACCAAGGCCTTTTTTGTTGATATTTTGAATTTGAAAATACTTCACCCATTTTCCATGTTTCCCACATCATTAAAATTGAAAATTGGTTGGTCGAAGTGTCTCCAGAAAACAATTATTCAACATGGATTGGTAGTTTAGAAGGTCCTCTCAGCTACAAATGAAAGGAATGGGTCGAGTACAAATATCCTAAGAGATCATGGATGACCCAAAGATGCATTGGGAAGAGACAAATCACAATTTTGTGGGGCACTCATGACGGGGGCAGGACATAACTCGTTGAAGTTATGCATGCAAAAGAGAACAAGGAGAGAACATTCATTCATGGGACAACCATTTCCTATGAAATTCAAGCTATTTTAAGACTTGAATTGGAAAGAGAGAGTTATTGAATTTACTAAGCATGAGGGTTACTATCTGGGACTGATTTGGGTGTGCATGATAAACATAAGAAATAGATTCACTAAGGGATTGTATAACACTGAATGGACTCACTCAGGTGCTATTATAGCCTATAAAGGAGTGCTTTGGGATCATGGAGGCCCTACACTTAGTTAAAAAGGGATTCCCTGTTGAATCCCACACGTGAGATAGTTTGTCTTATACCATCAATTTCTTGATCATTGTTCAGTTCACCCTTTTGGTATCACGGTCTGGCTAGGGGGTGGCCATTTGTAGAAATAATTTGTATAGTTGAGCCTACAGTTGGGTGGAAAAATTCGCAGCCTCAATTTGTTGTTGGGAGACTATCATATTCAGATAAGTGCTCTCACTATGTTTGTAAATTTACTTATAGTTTGGCTTATGGTGTTTGATAGATTATAATTGCATTTGGCTATGTAAAGTAACTAGTTGTAGCAAATTATATGGAAATAAAATTATGCATGCACAATTAAGACCAAATATTTGATTGTTTCCTAAGGAATTTAGAATGAATTCTTTGTATGTGGTTCAATAGAGTTCAATCTTAGATAGTGTGCAACATGCCACTAGTTAAAATTGTTGTGGTAAACACTTGGAGGGAATTATTTGCTTACTATAGTCATCTAAAGGAAATCCAAGTTCTGGCACTCAAGTAACCTTACTCTACATAAAATAAATGCTAGTGCTGGTGTAACAAATTTTTGATGATGTGGCATGCATGATATTAATTTACTGTTGGAATTATGTTGTTGCTTTGAGTTATATTAATATAGGCACTAGTAGGATATGGAGCCGAAAATGGGGAAGCTCTGCTACTAAAACAAAGAATTTCCTACTTTTCAATGTTTTCATAAATGGACCAGAGTAGAACATTCTTTTAGAGGCCAGAAATTGGCATAATTTCCAATAGTGGATGGTGGTTTATGATTTGAACGTAGTCTGCCATCCTTGTTAAATTAACGAATGACCATGAATTGGAATTTAGGATTAACAAGGGCTTTGATGGTCTAATGGCCTAAGCAATCTACTTGTCGTAATTCACTTAGGTAACTATGAGTCTGTCTCACCAGTCTCACTTATTATGGGAAAGATGTTGGAGGCTTATATTAGAAAACAATGTAGGATTAGACCTTGGAATTGTAGCCTTCAACTCTTAATGCAGACCCCTCTTATAACTATCGTTGAATATTTTGGTAGTTACTCTCTTGTTGAGGAATATTAATGCTAAGGCATAGGGCCATTCTTCATGTCCTATAGGAGCGTAGAGAGTCTTAGGAAGCGTTTTACCGTGGGGAAAAATGCCTAATATTGAAGGAAAATAACTTAAGAGAAAGTTTGAAAATTTTTGCCTAAGGAAACTTGGTAAAAATTTATGTATTGCATGAAGTTTATCTTCATGCGATACAATGTGTATCACACGAAGACAAATTTCATTTGATACAATGTGTATCACACAGAGATAAATTTCATGCAAAATAGTACGTATCATAGAAAGAAAATATTTGTGCGATAAAAGAAAAGACATAGTGGGGAAGAGCCAAAAACTTCAGAAAACTTGGAGAAGTTTGGAAAAATATAAATTTTGCGCGATATAGTGTATCACATGAAGGTAAACTTTGTGCGATACACCACATGAATGGAATTTTTGGGAGATGTGATAAGGGAAGGTTGTCACATGGGACAAAATGTTCCATGGTGTGATACATCACATGGACAAAGTTTTTTGGGGATGTGAAAAGATAGGTAAAGGAAAGGAAGCGAAGAAATGAAAACAAGAAGAAAGATAAGGGTGTCATATTAGGGGAAATTCCAAACAAAGTTATGTGTCACAAGAATCAAAATTTTCAAAGATGCAACAGATATGCAAAATGAATTTGCAAAGGATATGCAAAATGAATTTGAAATGTCATTACTTGGAGAACTATCCTTCTTTCTAGGTCTTCAAATATGTCAAAGCAACCAAGGCATTTTTATTTCTCAAACCAAGTATATCAGAGAAATGCTAAATAGGTTAGGAATGGAAGATTGCAAACCAGTCAATACTTCTATGCAAACCAATTGCAAGTTAAGAAAATATGATGATTCAAAGTATACAGATCAGGGGCAGTACAGGTCAATGACTGGCAACTTACTTTATGTGACAACATCCACACCAGATGTAATGCAAGCAGTTGGAAAGGTGGCACGATTTCAAGAAGAACCAAAGGAATCACATGTTCTAGAAGTAAAGTGGATATTCAGATATCTCAAGGGTATATAAGAGTTTGGATTATGGTATCCAAAAGGAAAGGATCTATCACTTATTTTCTACACAGATGCAAATTGGATAGGTTGTATTGATGATCGAAGAAGTACAAGTGGAGCAACGTTCTACTTGGGTGAGTGTTTGGTATCTTGTCTAAGCAAGAAACAATCATCAATATCATTGTCTACAATCGAACCAGAGTATATTTTAGCAGTATCATGTTGTACATAGGTTCTATGGATGAAACCAACTCTGACATATATACAGGTTGAGTATGATGAGCCCATTCAAATATATTGTGATAATACAAGAGCCATCAATATCTCAAAGAATCCATTGATGCACTCTAAGATGAAGCACATTCCAATCAAGTATCACTTTCTACAGGAACAAGTAGCAGAGAGGAACATCAGAGTTGAATATGTGGAAACAAAAGAGCATGTTGCATATATCTTTACAAAACCTCTTCCAAGGGAACCTTTTGAGTATCTTCAACAAAGTCTTGGAGTAATTTCTACTTCAAAATGAATTCTTTTGAATGATATTTTTTATGTCTTATATTTACACAAGGACACACCATAAATATGACAATTCAGTTTGGGGGAGTAGTTTTAGGAAGAGTTCATTCAGGGGGAGCAACCCCAAGGATAGTTCAGTTAGGGAGAGCAACCTCGATGGAAAGTTACCTTTTCCATTTATGTCAAAGGGGGAGAGATTCATCAGATGCATGGATAGAGAGTTAAATGCTTGGAGAGAGAGCAAAAAGGCATGTTTCTAGGGGGAGCGATGGTCACAGGGGGAGCATGAGAGATACGACTTCAATGTTGCATCAAAGTGTTGCCATCGATGGCAAAGGGGGAGATTTTTTTATTAATTGGGTTGGTTTACATTGATGTCAACCCTTGAAGAAAGTCCGGTAGAAAATGCCAGTAGCCCCAAATAGTATGGTTAAGGGACTTAAGTTTGTTTGATGTATAATGGTATGCAAGTTAGTATATTTGCAGGTAAGACTATTCTAGATGGATAGTACATGTCATTCCATTTCCGGTGATATATGGAACGCCATGTAACTCCTCACGATTAGAGAGTTATGGCCTTGTGAAGTTGGAGAACCCTCATGAGTTATCTATAAGGTCAAATAAGTCAAATTACTCTAGAACCTCCTAGAAGAAGTTGAATAGTCAAGTGGGTGAAGCTAGGAGTTAATCACGGGTTAAGTTGTTGCAATAAGAAAATAATTAAAAATAAATTAGTTGCAACCAGAATTGGAGAGTTTACTATTTGTGGATAATGTGGTTATAAGTGGACAAGTGGTTAGAAGTGGGTTAGCCCTAAAAGAATGAAATTAGGTTAATTTGGTTAGAAGGTAACCCCTTGAGGAAGCTACATGAAAGTATAAATAAGAGAGCAAGGCTCTCCTATTAGCACCTATTTAGTACATTGAATATCTATTATTGCGTAAGGTTTATTGCAAGTACTCATTGATACATCTTAAGTTACGGAAGTCTGAGGTAGCACGAAGTGTTGACAATGAAAGTTGTGGAATTACAGAAATAATGAAAAAAACCTAGTTTTCGAGGTGTATGCGGGCTACATTGGAGAAGGGCACGTACGTACGCAGGCTGGCAGTATAACAGGGCACATACATGTGGGAAAATCTATGAAAGGTTGAGTTGTTGAGGGTTCTAGGTTCTCAGAGTCTGAAATCAATCTCCTAGGAAGGTCTACAATGACCAGGTACAAAAGATCTATCTACAAATTCAAAAGGTATGTCATATTCTTATGTGTAGTTGGATATTGTTGTCTCCATGAGATATGGTTATGGGAGTTTGAGGTTTTGACCTAGAGAGGGTGTTGGCCGTATGACACTCATGGTATGAGCTAGATCTACAGAAATACAACACTTGTATGCTGATATTATTCATTGGTTCATCTTGTTGGTTCAAGTATTGAGACATAGTTGTATTTCTTGGTACATGGTTGAGGGTTTTGGTTGTGAAGTGGTTGTGAAGTTGTTTGTATGGTGTGAGGCTGCATATCAATAAGGGTTTGATGTCTAGTCCATGTGAGGATTATTACACTTGTTCATGATTGCACAAACATGTATGGAACATGACTAGAGAGACATAGATGCATTTGGTTAAGGAATGCATATAAGATTTTGTATGCACAAAGCACAACTACATATAAGACATAGTGACAAGTTTCAGGTTGATGTGACAGAAGTAGAAAAGTGTTCGAAGTTTCAAAAAAGGTGAAAACCCTATCTTTCTGGAGGTGTACACGTGTTACAGCATAAACAAGCCATGTACATACAGAAGCTGCAATATAGACATGGCATGTACATATGCAAGCTGCAACATATACACGTTGCGTACCTATTGGGTTTTGTTGGTACATGATGAGTACAAGTAAAAGTTTGTTACAGGTCAGTGGCACAGGCTGGTTATAGGTTGTTGGTACATGTTGGTACATTTTTACAATGGTATATCTCATAGTGACAGTGTGGAAATGGTTTCATCATTTGACACGTATATTTCAGGGTGGTTGGAAGGGGCAGGGATAGGTGGTTGTAGCCACCTTCCGGTTGTAGCCGGAGAACATAGGGGGTTGTAGCCTCCTTCTAGTTGTATCCAAATAATTGGGAGTTGGAGATTTCCTCAGGTTGTAGCCCGAAAAGATAGAGGGCCAGAGCCTCCTTCTAGTTGCAACTGGATAACAAAGGAAGTTGGTGCTTCCAATGAATGTAATTCTTAAAGATATATAAGAAAAAACGTTATGTGGTTTTCTCCCACATTGGGTTTCCACGTAAAAATACTGGTGTACTGTGTATGTGTATGATTGTTCATTGTTCATGGTTTATTTACTCTGCACTTGTTGAATGATATTGGTATATTGATCATAAAGATAAATAACACTTACATGATGTGGTTAAAAAGAAAAGATAAAGCTCTATCAATGATTCACCCCCCTCTTAGTAATACAACAATTAAATTAATAATACAAATTTTAATTGCATTAATATGTGTGATAATATTATCATCGTCATTAGATAAAACAACATCATATTAAATCAAGGAATGTATGTCTAATGTTTGAAATTGTCAATTTGAATATATTGATCATCTATGCACTAAAATAGTTAACCTTTCAAATTCTCTATTTGAATATATTGATCACCTATGCATTAAAATAGTTAACCTTTCAAATTCTCTATTTGAATATATTACTCACTTACTTTTGAATCAATGGATAAATGAGAAGCAAAACTATGCATCAATAATACAAATTATTATCTCATTATCATTTTTTCATTGAATTAAATGTGAGAAAAATGTTTTGTATCAACACATGAACCAAAATTTTTGTATGCATCTCTCTAATAGTTACAAACCAAGGAGCTAAAGACATTATGACTAGATCAAAGATCAGCTAAAAAAGAAAAATGTTTTTAAAATGGACAATTTGGCGAGAGAAATTAGTAGAAAGTAGTTAGTGCTGGAAAATTTGATACCTTGCTTCCATCATAAAGAGCTTTCTTTATATCCACAAACCTAAGAGAGTTTATAAAACACTAAGAAATTTTGAAAAAAATTGACATTGTATGTAGAGAAACTCCTAACAACTAAAATAATTCCTATTATTGATTCAAATTGTATACAAAACATCAATATTAAAAACTTGACAATATTGTTGATAATACAACATTAATCATACACACATAATAAATATGTAAATATATGTTAAATATTAGATAATCCATTGTTGATCATATAGTTTTTGTTACATTATTTATTTATTATTTATTAATGATTTCATAGATCAAATAAAAGTTTCTAGCTATCCTCCATTATTCAATTGGGAAACATTTCATACAGCCATGACATTTTACAAGAGAAGCTATTTAAAAGGCACATAACCATATTTAGAAGGCAGAGTTAAACGTGTGTGACACCATGCCCTTTTAAAACATTTTAACCATAACATTAGTGCATTCAGTAAACAATAAAACTATTAAATAGTATTAAAAGTTACACGTGTGTGACACCATGCCCTTTTAAAACATTTTAACCATAACATTAGAGCATTCAGTAAACAATAAAACTATTAAATAGTATTAAAAATGTCAAATGTTTAACTTTTAAAATTGGATTAAATGAAAAATTGTATCAAAATTATTAAAAATATCAAATATTTTAAAAATGATGAAATTTATTTTATTTATTATTAAAATTAAATATTTTTTTAAAAATAATTAAATGAGAAATTTATCAAAATCAATAAAATGAATTATCATTTAAATTAATTAAGAAAAACATATGCAAAGAAATCCTATGTTTTTTTTAGACATAACTAGAAATGTAATTTTTGTTTAATAAAATTCATATGCATGACTTATAACATATGACTTTGTGTATTAATCTAGTTGTAGTGCAATTATATTTTTTTGCTTCTTATAGTTCAAGTTTTGGTTATTTTTGTTGATATATATATATATATTTTAGATTAAAATTGATTATTTAAACTTGTACTAAAAAATGGAAAATAAAAAACTTTAATTCATCTTGTATTGGCTGAAATATGAAAATAACATGCGTTCTTCCTAATATATATATTTTTTCTAAAGATCATTGTTATTTTTTCTAAAGATCATTGTTTACTTTTGTAACTGAAGGAAAAAAATATTATTTAAAAATTTAAATACCTTTGTATATCTTTATTGAAAAGTGGCTTATTTGATTTTCTTATCAACAACAATTATTCAATTCTATTGAAACTTTGAAATGAATAGGTTCCTCACTCTGATTTAAAGGTCATTACATAATTTTTCAAAATTATATATATATATAAGAACTTATTTAAACACATATAAATTTATAATTTCGATTTTCAAATTAACGTGATCTAAAAATACGGAAATATATAATTTTCCATCAATTATGTAAGTACGGAAATATATAATTTTCCATCAATTATGTAAGTATAATTGTTGCAATGGATCTAAAAAACAATCACTATGATTTTCATTATTTTTTTTCCAAAACTTGCAACAAATGTAATTTCTTTGAGTGTGAAGTGATATCTACAAAAGTGGAGTTAAAAAAAGCTAATTAGAAATAAGTTTTGAAAGGAGTAAAATGAAAATAAATTAAACACTTCCTAAGTGACACTTTAGTTTTTATAAAATTAATAATTAAAATTAAAAATTAAATAAAAAATAATAAAGTATTCAAAATTTTTATTGAAATAAATTTTTATAATAGTAATAATTAAATTAATAAATTAATTATAAAATTAATCAAATGTAAAAATAACTATGAAAATTATCGATTGCTGTGGATTCCCTCCCTAGCTACCTACTGTTTACAGTGACAGTTGCTCAGGATGGGGGTTTATGACGATATAGTCGACTATTCTCCCGACCCAACAGAGCAGTTTTTTTGGCTGCAACCAACTAGCATTCCACCTGTCATTTTGGCTGACCCCAGCTCTACAGTATCTGGTTCGGTGTTTCTGCATGTGGGTAGGGTTTCCTCGCCTCCTTCGATTCATATTCCCATAGCTCCGCCGATCATGATTTCCTCCTCACCTGAGTACAATTTTTTGACGGGTGTCGGTCTAGACTCATGTTTTGGTTCAGGCTCTCTGCCTGGGTTTTCTTCCCCCCTTTGTGCAGATAGCAGTTTTGGACTACTGTTTGCGAGGTATCCCTCTCCCTTCTCCCATTGCGCCCTGACGTCCCCTCTTCCTTCTTCTCAATAATTCCGGCCTTCCCTAGAGCCATCTCTGGCTGGCTTTGATTCAGTTGGTGACCAGGGTATCAAATAGGGTATTGAATATTTTATTGGGCAGGGTTTTCTCTCTCCCTTGGAGCTGCAGGCTATTCATTTGATTGATATTGACGTCCCTTTGGTCTCAGAAGGCTTTGTTGCATCCTTTTTGGAGCCCTCAAATCTCAATGGATGGGACGAGGTAGGGTTTAATACGACGACATTAGTAGATTTATCTATTCCTCCGCTCCCATTCTTTCTCATGTTTTCTCCCTTTAGGGCCGACCCTCGCCGCAAAAAGAATAAATGCATCCAAGTTGAGAACAAACCCATAAATCTTATTCTGGGGGACAACATCATGATGGAAGAAGTTGTGGAGCTAGGGGAAAAAGCAATTGTGGGATGGGCTTGGGGTCGACATTTTGATATTAAAACCATAAGAGAATGTTTTGAAGCTTCTTAGCAGTCTTCGTGTGACCCCCAACTTTCTGTCAGTGTTCTCGCCAGGGGCTAGTTCCTCCTGGTTTTCAAAGAGGCCCTGCACGCTGATAAAGCTCTCAAGGGATGCTGGTGTATCGATTCAACCCCAATATTCCTAAAGAAATGGAATCCCACCTTTGATGTAACGAGAGAAAGGATGGACACCTTCCCTATTTGGGTGCAGCTGTTGGGGCTTTCCCCCAATTTTGGTCATTCAATTATTTCAAGGAGATTAGCAATGCGTTGGGAAAATTTATGGATGTGGATATGTCCTTCATATATTCAGGGGAGATGTCGGTAGCCCGCATTTTGGTATCATTGAATGTATGAGACAGATTGGAAAAGGAAATGAATCTAGTGGATCGAGGCTCTAATTTTCTACAATGATTGGATTATGAAGGGGTGCCATTTTCGGTGTCGTCGATGCCATGAACATGGCCATATTCTCAAATATTTCCCTCTTCCTTTCCGAGGTAACATTGACAAGCATAATTCTCATCATAGTCGGAAGCATCAGGGTTCTACCCCGAGTGAGGGTTCCAATTCCCATAATGTCTCCTTGGATCGATATCTTGCGAGGGTTTGCATGTCCCAGATCCCGACAATAGATTCTGAACATGCAAAGGGGTCGCCTCTTGATTGAGCTATTGTTCTTGTAATCCAACTTGATCCAAGAGTCGGGCCTCCTTTGGTGGAAGAACATTTCCAGGGTCACTCTTCACAGTTGGGTATGAATCTCTCCATCCGTCCCCTCATTAATGGTCTTCTTGGCACTTTTACTTATTTAAATATGGATTGGATATCCTCTCTAAAAAATCTTTCCTTTCCTAATATTTTGGATGGTTCAAGTTGTCCCCTCCCCTCTCTCCCTAGCCTCTAGGGATCTGCTCACACCGGAAGAGGCCTTTTCTGATGGATCATAGGATAAGGCCATTCGCTTCTAACTTCAGAGTAGAGCCATCCCTGTCGTGTATTATGGTGGACTTGGCCTAGGACAATTTCCTTGTTCTTCTGGGATTAAAAAAGGTCGAGGCCGGAAATCCCCATTTCAAAAGCTCAATCCCGAGCCAAAATAGATATAGCTTCTGGTAAAAAAATTTCAATCATTGGGGCCCTTAGAGCTTCGAATTCCCCAGAGAGGGTGCTGATATGAAGTTTCTTTCATTTAACTATCGGGGTGCGGCGTACCCCTCCAAAAAATCATCCCCGAAGAGGCTGGTATTGATCAATGAACCTGGTGTTATTTTTTTGCAACAAACCTTGGAGGATGAAGCCTCTGTTGCTCAGATGTTAGAATCCCTTCTTGGGTCCTGGAAGTTTGTTGGAATTGATGGAAAAGATAGATTAGAAGGATTGGCTATTGGATGGAACCCAAGATTTTTCAGAGACATCAGTTCATGGGCTCTGGATTCTTGTCTTGGTGTGGATTTTCTGGTTGAAGGTCTGGGTTTGGAATTTAGGGTTCTAAATGTATATGGGCCCTATGCAGATAGAATTTAATTCTAGGATTCCATTTTTAATCGATCTTTGCTCAAATCCAATAATATTATCATTGGTGGTGATTTGAATTTCACTTTGGGTACGATTGAAATTTGGGGACCTAATGCCAGGCCAGATTCACAATTGGACCTTTTCACTCATTCTCTGATTGCAAATGGATTTATTGATATTGAACCTATTAAGCTCTTGTAGACATGGAGAAATAAGAGGGTGGGAGAGGATAGTTTGGAAAAAAATTTAGATAGATTTTTGATCTCTGAAAATCTTATGGATTTCCCTCTTCAATTCAGACAATGGGTCACTAGTGGGGGGGAATCCGACCATTTTCCAATCTGGTTGGAGATTGCTGGGGGTCCAAATAAACTATCTAGTCCTTTAAAATTCAACCCCTACTGGATCTCATATGAAAGCTTCAAAATTTAGTCAAGGACACTTGGGTCCATATTGAGGAGGGGAATGGTACCCCAACCGTTATTCAGTTTGCAACTAATATTAAAAGGATTTAGCAGGTTGTGGTGCCATGGGATCATGAAAAGTGCATTAGGGATGAACAAGAATTGAGATCAATTGAAGACCATCTTGAATATACTCATCACT
>ML815190.1:81376-91475 GCA_009831015.1 Picea engelmannii | reverse complement strand
TTTTTCTTCTGGCAATACAGGAACATAGAGATTAAAAAGACTTACTTGTCTCCCGGTGTCCAAATGGACCAGGCTGGTGTAGATCCAGTGTTTGCGACTTTCATATTTGCGTAGGTCATATTTTTTGGAGTTCCATATCGTGTCAAGACCGCCTGATGCCCCTCTGGCACTTTCTGCAATACCACTACTGACATTCCATCTTACTTTGACTTTCTGGAGAAAATCTTGTCCCTCCATCTTGGTTTCTTGGATTAGCAGGATCTTGGCTTTAGCGGTTTTGATAATGTATTTTAGCACTTCTTCCTTAGATGTGATTCTTCCTTAGATGTGCTCCCGAAACCTATGCAATTCCAAGACACCAATTTCATTGATTACCTGATGGGGATTGTTGGCCTTCCTAGAAGGCCTTGGATTTCTTCCTGGTCTGTCTGACGTTTATTATTTGCTTGAGGGTTGGCTGTGACCCATTCAATACGTCCTTGTATGTCTCTTTTTCCCGCTCTGCTATTTTAGATTTCCTTCCTCTTCTTTTCTTTTTTGGGGTGAGCTCTATGTTGCTGTCTTCCTCACTGCTGCTTTCTGAGTGGATGTCGCCCTCCTCCCTTGCATGCACTTCCCCTGGCTCTCTAGGATCTTGTGCTTGGCCTTCCCCTTTTCCCTGCGCCGGGCTTTCCACTGGGTCCGAGGTTGGGCGTTGTGGCTCGGGCTCCTCTGAATGACTTGGATCTGTAACCCCTGCTGTAGTTTCATTTGTTTTTCCAGCTTCTAATCCCTTATTGTTGTCCCGTGCTTCCTGGTTGGGACCCAAATTTGCCTGAGGTGCTCGATCCGAGTTTCCTGGTCTTGGGCCCTTTTCTCTTGAGTTGGTTTTTGTCTTACCTACCTGTTTCCATCCTTCACTTGTGTCTTTTTCCATGCTAAGGTCTTTGGGACAATTTCTCTGAAAATGCCCGTATTCATGGCAACCTCGACACTTAAACAACAGTTGTTCATAGTCTAGTTTTTGAAAGTGTTGCCATTCCCTTACTTTTAGCTTGATCGCCTCTGGGACCCTACCTCCAGGTTCACCTCTACATAGATACGAGCACACGAATACTGATCTTTTGGATCCGCCTTATCAATGTAATTCCCAAGACCGTTGCCGATTGCCTGAAGCGAGGAGCTGTTCCAGCAATGGATTGGGAGGTTTGGGAGCCTCACCCAGACTAGGACTTCCTTGGGGACCTCCGACTCCGGATCGAAACTTGGGTGCCATCGATTCAAGTAGAGGCCTTGGGGCCCCATGAAATATGGTCCATTCCTAAATATCAAGTCCCGATCAGCTTCTGAGATGAATTCAAAAATGTAATAACCTCTGCCTACTGCATAGCAAGTAACACTGTTTTGGATTAAAGGTCTCCAGTTCCTTTGTATCCAATTGTCTGTGGTTTTGGTGGAAGGCCAGAGCCCCATGAACTGACCCACCAGCCCACGCTCAGCTAATGAGACCACAACTCTCATTGGCTGATCCGGAGGCAGAACAATTTCAGGGACCGTTTCCAAACGTTTTACGAAGCTTGGAGGCGCAACGATTGTGGATTTCTTGCCCTGTCTGGTCAAAAGTTTATGAAACGCATTGGTGTGAGGGGGAGGAACACAAGGTTCCCCGCCCTCAGGGGCAGCCATGGAAAGAACTCTGAAGTGGCTAGGTCAAAACTCTCAGCACCTGCCCGACCGCTCTGTAATTAGTACTTGGTAAAAAAAAAAATTATTATCCTTAAAGTTAACCAAACTTATTAAACAAATAAAAAAATTATACTAAAAATTCTTAAAAATATCATATTATACACATTATTAAAATCATTTTCCTTTAAAAAAAATTATAAAAATAATTCACATTTAATTCACTTACTAAACTCGTAAATATTATAAAAACTAAATTGGAAAATATTATAAAAACTATTTTAATATATATATATATATATATATATATATATATCCCGCTTATATTGTCACTTTCTTATATTTTTCAATACATTGCTTTCTTAATGATTTAACATTACTTTATCACTTTCTATTTCGATAAATTTTCTCATTTCAACATTACTTTATCACTTTGTATTTCAATAAGTTTTCTCATTTCAATGTTATTTTCCTTTTAAAAAAAAAGTTTTTTTTTATATTTTTCACATATGGTCTTTGGTCTTTCAATGTTGTTATTATTCAAAAAGTTCCTTTAATTTTTCCATATATATACAAAAATCCCTTAATTTTTTCATATATACCCTTCCATCTTTCAATGTTAAAAAGTGTCTTCAATTTTTCCACATATACACAAAAGTCCCTTTGATTTTTCCATATATATAACCTTTCAATGTTGTTGTCATATACGAAGTACCTTTAATTTTTTCATATATTACCTTCTTTACTTTCCAATCACCTATAATGCAAACAAAAAGGAATCGATTTTCCGATATGAGTATGTACCTTTTAGTTTTTCAATAACATCGTTTTTTCTAATGTTTTAACATCACTCCACGACATAGATGGATTAGGTTGTTATTAAGTGTTCATATCAATTGATAAGTTTTGGTTGTGTTGTTTGGGTGTAAAGGAATTCTATTTTGATTATGTCATTTAGTTTTCTTTGTTTTTTGTTTCCTACATGTTTGTCTTGTTGTACCACTAAAAGCATTTATTGGATGTTTCTGGGGCTTTGCGAAGTTCAACACCACGAATATCTGTTATTGGAGGACAATACATTGGACAACTTACTCCATTATGAGAGAAACTACTTTATTGTGGTGTTCGATGTGCGGCATTGACTGTAGGGTGAATCATGGAAGCTCACTTTTGGCGGAGAGCTACTCCCCTTAGGCTTTTAGTAGAGGTTCTGGGATACCAGTGGAGTTTTTTTTTTGCTTTGGCTTGGAAGCTGTTTAGTGCATGACTTAGGGAGAGAGTGACGCTACCCCTATTTTAATGGAGGTCCTCTATCTGTACTTGTGATTTAGAAGTATTTTATCAGTATTTTTACTCTAGTCCAGTTACTGTCCCCGAGTTCGAAACTACCTAAACTTCTGTGTTGTTTTATAGAGAAGTTTTATTAACTAGTTTAGATGGGACTCTAGGTTTTGGAGTGAGGTGAGGTAGTTAGCTGGACACCTAGGTGTTGGTGCTGACCATTAGATCTTTTCAGGTGTTCCTTGGAGGGTCTTGTCTGTCAGACATCTCTAGACTACTCTCGAGATGGGGGGCCTCCTCATTACTGAATTCTTTAATACTGTGGGGAGAAGACAGCTGGTAGTTGAGGTGAGTTAAGGCTGCAGGTTTAGGTGGCATGCTTCAGTTAGAGGGAGAAGCTTCCAGATGGAAGCTGAGGCCAACACACTAATGGGTGCGGTTGACGAGGCACTCTAGCATAGTGTTGGTCTTTTCGCATCGGTGGACGAGCTCAGTGCGAGTACATCTAGGCAGAAATTGCAACATAATACCTCTTCATCGCTACCTAAGGTAGGCAGTCTGCTCTAGGACAAGCATACTCAGCTAGATCTGGATCCCTTCTCGCCTCGCGTGTGCACTGCGACTGGTGTTGTAGGCCTAGGAGTTATAAAGGAGACTACTGGAGCTCGGCCTAAGGGGGTTTTCGGACCGCGAGCTCAGGGGACAACTGTCAAACGAGCAAAGTCGTGGAATACCAACCGATCTAAATGCAGACTAATTGTGGGGTCAGATGTTGGTCTCGAGGACACTTGCACTTTGGCGTTAACGGTTTTGGTGGGGCGTCTGTCCTATCGGTCACTATGTAACATTCCTTTACCTATTTGGGTTGAGGAAACCTGGGCTCTGATACTGGGTTATACACCAGAGATCCTTTAATTGACGAGTGGTTGGCTTGGCTTTCTCTTTATTAAACTGGAAGATATTATCCTCATTCTGGAAAATTTGTGGGTGGTGGACAGATGCAACCTTATGCTAAAACATTGGAGGGTGGGTTTCGACCCGTACAAAGACTATTTCTAGCGCTGACATCTGTGGGTCCTACTACTGGGTTTGCCTCTACAAATTTGGAATAAAAAATCTTTGGAAGCTATCAGGAACGAGCTGGGTAGGTTTATTAAGGTAGATGCTTCACTGTTGAAAGCTCTGGACAAAAGGTTGTGTAGGGTCTTAGTAGAGATAAATATTCATGCCGGCCTTCTGGAATCCCTAGAGATCAAGTGGAGGGGACATTTGTTGATCCAGAGGATTGATTACCTTGGAATACCTTTTAGATGTTCCTGTTGTCGAAGGACGGGTCACCTGCACAAGGATTGTAGGGGACCCATTGAAGAGGTTGATTCAGAGGATTCTTTGCTTTAGAGTCTGACCCAGGAAGATTTTATAGTGGTGGACTCGTCAACTTGCGGTTGGTTTACGTCAGCACTCGAGCCTCCCTTTCCTTTAGCGCCTGGGGCCACCTTCACAGGTAAGTTGAAGAGCATCTGTCCTAATCTTTTTTTTCTTTGTCTGCTTGGGAAAAGGATTTACTGGACTCCGCTTTTGGGATGGATGAGGATAGCAGGTTGGTTTCTCCTACTATTCTTTCCTTTGATCCTATTTCGGTTGATAGGGGAGGGGTATCTTCTGCTTCCCATACAATGGGTGGGGAGATTGGGTCGGAGCCTGTGGGAGTTCATTTTCTTCCTACTTCCCCTTTGGTGACCACAAGTCCCTATGGAGCCTTAGCTTCTTCTTATGATCTGGGGAGGGTTGTTAGTCTTGACTCAGATCACCTATTTTCTTATTCAAAGGGATTTTGGATGGATAAAGCCCGTAATACAGATTCGGATAAGGATTCTCCATTCCTCACGGGCTTTAGAGAACTCGAGCTTGGGGAAAACTCTCTAGGTGCTATGTTGGACTCCTTGGTACCTACCTATAAATAGATCTTGCAACCTGTATCTATTCCTACTTTTCAGGGGAGATATGTTGTTTTTTCTGAAGGTTCTAGTCACACTACTGGTATGTTGCAGCGGTTGGGGAAGGGTTCTCTTAAGGATTTTTCTTGGACAAGAGGGTTGGGTTTAGAAATTTCTCCTATTAAAACAAGAAGTGCTAGAAAAAAATCCATTATTGTTCCTGTGACATCGGATTTAATTTTTGCGACTACTTCAGACATTGGGGTGCTTAGAGGCATGAAATCCCTGGCCAGGGAAAAATCATGAATTTTATTTCCCTTAACATTAGAGGGGCAGGGGGACCCTTGAAAGCTGCCTCCATGCATAGAGTGCTCTCTAGAACTCTACCTGATATTATTTTTCTACAAGAGACTTTGGTGGATGCACAAAAGGATAGGTCTTTTATGTATTCACTTCGCCCTGATTGGTTTATATGTGTTGTGAGATCTGTAGGAAAGTCTGACGGCCTACTGGTGGCTTGGGATCCTTTAAAATTTGACCTATTTGCTTACTTAAGCTGTGGTGGTATATATTTGACAGGTACACTTCTAGAGAAAAAAGAAGCTAATATCTTTTCTAAATATTTATGGACCCTATGTTGACAGAAGAGATTTTTGGAATAAAGTTGTTGATAGTGGCATACTAGCTCATAATAATCTTATAGCCATTGGGGACTTCAATCTTACCATGAGTGTTGGGGAAATTTGGGGAGAATCAACACAGCCGGATCCGATGGCAGATTTCTTCAAGGTACTATTTATGAACGTAGGCTTGGTGGATATTCTCCCAGATGCGCTAGCGCCGACCTTGGGGGAATGGTAGAGCGGGCTCGGATATATTTTCTAAAAGGATGGATAAAGTCTTTGTTTTAGCTGATTTATTGAAGGTATCTGGTCATCATTGGTCTTGGGTTGCATATCCATTTCTATCGGATCATGCATCGGTCATGCTACAATTGGATCAAATCTTTCATTCATCAGCTTACCCATTCAAATTAAATTCGACGTGGTTGCAGGAATTATAATTTTCCCATATAGTACATGAGAAATGAAAGGATCTGTCTTTTCTAAAAGAGACAGAGGTTCAAAGGAGATTGGTTAGAAAATTAAAATTGATTAAATAGAGAGTCAAGAAATGGGCCCAACAACAAAGATCTCAATTTTTTTTTAAACGGGATAAGGTGGAGGATGATCTACTGAGGTGCTATCAAGAGAACTCCGGGGGTTTGATGATTAGGGAGGTCGAGGAACATATCAATTCCTAAGAAAAAGAGTGGAGCAATATTTTATTGGAAGAGGAATAACTCTAGAGACAACATAGCCGAGCTACCTGGATTAAGACTGGAGATCAGAAAACACAAAATTTTCATCACTTTATGAGTTTCAGAAGAAATAGAAAACACCTCTTGGAAGTTCAGGATGACAACGGCCAGGTCCACTCCAGAAATGAGGCAATCTTAGAAGAGGCTCTCAGATATTTCAAAGGGTCATCTGCAAACATCGAGACTCATATTGCATATCAGGTCTCCTTAGCTAGCCTCTTCCCTCATTTTGTAACTGAACAAGACACACTTCACCTCGAAAGTCCATGTAAGAGGGAGGAGTTATGGGATGTTCTTAAAGCATTTGCTAAAGACATAAGCCCAGGTCCTGATGGTTGGACAATGGATTTTTTTTATCCATTTTTTTGAGATGGTGGGGGATGAGTTATTGAATATGGTAGAGGACTCTAGGAGTAGGGGAGTGGTCAAAAAAGCATTAAACTCGAATTTTTTGGTCCTCATCCCAAAAGCCAACAAGCCTATGACTTTTGGGGATTTCAGATCGATTGCTTTGTGTAACCTGTGCTATAAAATTATAGAAAAAATTCTTGCAAACTGGATCAAACCAATTCTCTCTTGAGCCCTCTCGAAAGAGAAATTGGGGTTTTTAAAAGGGAGATAGATTCTAGATGCTATCGGGATGACCCAAGAGTTCTTACACAACATTAAGGGGAAAAATTTATAGGCTCTTATTCTGAAGCTTGACTTAAAAAAGGAATATGACTGTATCAATTGGGATTTTCTTAGAATGATATTAATCCAATCAAGGTTTGGACTGATGACTACCAATTGGATCATGAGTTGGTTGATCAATGCAACATATGCAGTTCAGATTAATGGAGAGACAACATCCTTCTTTCAGAGAGGTAGAGGGATGAGACAAGGGTGTCCTTTGTCTCCTTTAATATTCATCTTGGTAATGGAGGGTCTTAGTTTATTGATAAAAAAAGGGTAGGCACAGGGGAATCTAAATAGCATCAAAGTTTCCAGAGTTGTAAGGATCCTGCATCTATTTTTTGTAGATGATGTACTATTAATGACCAGAGCTTCTTTAGAGGAATGGAAGGTGATCTATGAGCTTATGAATTTTTTCTTCTGTGCGTCTAGTTTGGAGAGAAATTAATCCAAATCTATTGTTCATTACTCTGGAATTCAAGGTGACCTTTTAAATTATTTTATGGAGTTCTTCCCATATAAATTAATGAACCTCAAGCTAGGATTCAAATATATGGGATATTTCCTGAAAGCTGATAATTCTAAAACTGAGGATTGGTTGTGCCTTATTTCAAAGTTTGAAAAAAGGATAGGTCATTGGTGTAACATGTGGCTATCTCTTGGTGGGCAATACATACTCATTAAAGCAGTTATCGAAAGTCAACTAGTTTATTGGGTGTCTCTGGAAGCGATTCCAAATTTAGTACTAAGCAGGATCAGACAACTTACCTTCAACTTCCTTTGGTCGGGATGTAGTGGTAAAAATCACTTTCACCTCTGTAGGTGGGAAGACATAGCTAAACCAAATATATTTGGAGGATGGGGCTTGAGGAATATATTTATTTTTAATAGTGCTATGGAGGCGAACACTCTATGGCGAGTATTGATGAAGAAAGGAATCTGGCACACCGTTATCAAAGACAAATACTTTCCCTATAATACAATGGCCACCTGGTTCAGATCATCCTCTTCTAGGATTTCAACTACTTCACCGACCTAGAAAAGTATTTTGAAATCTTTATCGATCATAGCAAAGTGGCTGAGATGGAGCCTGGGTTCATTACAGTCGATCGTTATTGGTAAAGATATGATTTTGGGTCTGGGGCCCTCTACTCTCCTGTCTCCCGCGCTCATTACTGAGTTAAATCAAAGAAATATTACACTTCTATATCAGGCTAGTGGAGGGGTGCGGTCTGACCCTCTTAGCACACTCTGGAAGGATAGTGGTGAACTTGCACTCACAGGAGATTTGGCTACAGAATGGGACAGATATTGCAGGGCTTTATCAGAATCTAGAATATTTCTGCAGGACATAGATGATGAACTTTTTTGAACTGGTGGTGATCAAAATGGATATTTAATGGTTAAGAATGTATATAGTGTTGGGTATGTGTTATATTCTTTGCATGTGTGTGTGTGGGCGCGTCATAATCGAAAACTACGTCTGACGATCCCTCGTAGTAGTTTTTGCTATTTTTTTGGGCGGTTTTTGCTATTTTTAGCGGATTTTGCTATTTTTAGCGGTTTACTAAAAATAATCTTGGTTTTAGGGATTAGGGTTTTGGTATCTACGGAATACCTAAAAAAATTGTATGTATTGTATAGTGAATGGTGAAATTTGACATAATAAATATAAGAAAGGTTTTCCCGATTAAGGGTTTCCGGTATAAATCTCTGTGTACTATGTGAATGAGCCATTGATTAATTTTTGTTTTGCTTAAGAATCTATATGCATTGCTTTACTTCACAGGTTTAAAACTTACATGTGGTATCATAGCTCATTCTTGGCTTCAGAGGGATGCCTTTGTTGTTGAGGGTTTGGATCGGTCTTGATAGATCAAGTTTATATTGGGTCTGTGATAAACCTGGGTTTAGTGGGAGCTTTTGCAATGGTGATTTGAGTGCAGAAAGAGGAATGATGAGTTCTTCTAGAATTTAGATAGAGAAGTTCAACGGTAAAAACTTTGAGCTATGGAAGCTGAAGATGGAGAACCTTCTTGTAGACAAAGAACAATGGATCATTGTGGATCCTGGTACACAACCTACTGGTACGCAGCCTATTGGCACACAGACGACTGGTACACAACCTACTAGTGCACAAACTACTGGTACACCACCTACTGGTATGTCGAAGGAAGATTGGGATAAGTTGGATAGGAGAGCAAGGAGTACTATTAGACTTTGCTTGGAAGATTCGGTGTTGTTGAATGTCTCAAGAGAATTTACAGCCAAGGAACTATGGGATAAGTTAGGGAATTTGTATCAATCAAAGTCCCTGGTAAACAAGTTGTTTCTTCGAAAGAAGTTGTATCATATTAGGATGGAAGATGGATATTCTGTGATAGAACATCTAAATGCCTTTAATACTCTGGTAAGTCAACTTGGCTCTGTTAATATTACGATTGCAGAGGAAGATAAGGGTATTACTTTGTTATGTTCTTTTCCAGACTCTTGGGATAATATGGTTGTAGAAATAGGTAGTACCACTCAATCTACATTGAAGTATGAGGATGTAGTTGCATCCTTGTTATCTGAAGAGATGAGGTGAAAAAGCATGGATGGTCACATCACAGATGCTTTATTTGTAAGAGGGCATACCCAAGACAGGAACCCTGGTAAGCCTTCAGGGTGGAGATCTAAATCTACAGGTAGATCTAAGTCTCCAGGAAAATCTTTGAGGAAATGTTGGAAGTGTGGTAAAACAGGGCATTATAAGAAAGATTGCAAGTCTAAGAAGGTTGAAAAACCAAAGGGATCTGATAGTACCTCTTCCACAAAGGCGAAAACCTCCACTAAAGAAGGAAGTGATGTTTACCTGGCATCTACAAGTACACATGCAGACCATGATGTATGGTTGATCGACTCAGGTGCGTCATACCATATGACTCCTCACAGGGAGTGGTTCTCTGAATATGAAAAATATGACGGTGGTGATGTATTCCTAGGAGATGACTCGACAACAAAAATCTTGGGACGTGGAAGAGTTAAGTTGTTGTTAAAATATGGAAGGATTAGAACTCTCCCTGGGGTTCTGCACATTCCAAAACTAGCCAGGAGCTTAATATCTGTAAGCAAGATGGAAGATGCAGGAGTGGATACTGTATTTGGAAAGGGCACTTGCAAGATGGTACGAGGAGCAATGGTG
>ML815190.1:49283-60677 GCA_009831015.1 Picea engelmannii | reverse complement strand
CAAATATTTTATATTTAGATAAACTGGGTTACACAATACAACTGAGATTATTTCCCAAAATAGTTGTCTTGAAATAGTTCAACACATATTCTTTGAAATTTAAATGTGTTTTCCATAATGACTACGATTGGGGCTCCCACAAACAAAAAAAGAAAACATGTACAAGAATCAAGCTCGTAGACAGTCTTTTGTAGATTTCAACTTGATCATCAAATGCTTTCCTGATTAAAAACGACGAATTGAATATCATTTCGGGTCTTGGACTTCATGGGTGTTTCCTGCTAGATCTATCCCAGCTTCTTGAATAGTTTGTCTTTTCTAGATATGGCTTGCCTGCATTAGCTTTTTCTTCAACATTCCATACTTTGCTAACTGTTAATTTCCCTCTATCATCGATGACTTGGGGTTTAAGGTGCCTTCCTTGTAATGTTCCTAGTCATCCACATCTGAGACAACTTAGAGATGCGATTCAGGCCCAATTCAAAGACAAGGGAGTGGTTTTATGTGACGTCAGCTTTGGGGGAAAAAATTTAGTTAGCCAACAGAAACTGAGACAAAAAATTCAAGTATCTTGTGACTGGTATTCTCCCTATATTAGATCGTTTGTTTGGTTGAAAGGCTTGCCTGAAGATTTGTATGTTGAATTTATTTGTTTTATTCCTGTAAATTGGAAGGGACGTTTAAGTCACCTGCAAAATGCTCCTTTCTTGAAGTATATAGATTCTTCCAGCAACACAGATTTGGCAAGTGTATCAAATGCTGCAGATCACACCAGAATATATCTTTCGTCATAGGAGTGGTAGACATCATGGCTCACAAAATGGCCTGGAATATTCGGAAGTGACTCCAAATATTAGTCCATGCCAAAATACATTCAAAAGGAAATTATAAATTTGGATCCCCACGAAGGTGAGAAACCGTATGAGTGATTGAATACACATTCTAAAATTATAGAACCTTCTATCTCAAAGTTGTAACAGACTTGACAGACAACCAAATTCTATCTCAAAGTTTGTTGAGAGACCTCTGGATGTAGTAATAGACTCGACATACAATCAAATTTCGATCACTACTGGTACTAATGTCAAGTGTAACAAGTCGTGACCCCAGGCTCCAAGTAGCTTCAACTTCAGGCATCCACATTGGCAGTGACTCCAGGCTCCAGATAGCTTTAGCTTTGAACATTGACACTAGTGGTGGAAATGGGAACAATTCCATTGACTACAGGCCGATAATGCGGTGAACAAGCAAGCCTGTCATTGTCAAACCACTTAGACTGCAAGGTTGACTTGCAAAGAGCATGGACTTTAGTGTTACTTTGTCACGACAATTACAATGTTGTTGTGAGTCCAGAAATATTTGGAGGTTGGGTGTCCTGTGCGATGATGATCTCAAAATTAGGTACATGTCAGACATTTATTATCTGACATTGCAGTGATAATGCGAATTCCATATTCGATGACAGGTCGATTGCATTGGCACAAGAAATATTAATTGTGTAATTAAGTAACATCCTTGAAGGATGTGAATCCTAAACAAAGCCTGAAACTTTTCGAACAGTCATGTGTTAAAATAATACATTATTTTATATTTTTAAAAACAAGAAATTGTATTTTCTATGTCTAACATTAGGTTGCACACATAATTGTTTTTAAGTTAACCGAAATTAATATATAGTCAACTCAGATCCCTGGAAGCAATCAAATTCCCTAGATCTAGTTTATTTTCATCATGTTGGTTGGGATAGAAGGATCCACCACCAGGACAAAGAAAGAAGGCAGTAATAAAAGCACCCGTGCAAACACAAGCTGGGGATGGAAGAACTCTATGACCAAGAAGGAAGTCTATTCTTATCGACCTGTGATCCTGATGACCAACTCGAGATATGCTTGTGGTGAGGCCATGGCGATTTATTTGAACCAAACAAGTCAATATTTCAATAAAGGAGCTATATACTTAAAATATGTGTTGTTGGAAGAAGCTATATACTTCAACAAAAGAGAATTTTGCAGGTGACTTGAAAGTCCCTTCCAATTTCCAGTAACAAAAAATAGAAGTTCAACAAACAAATATTCGGGTAGGCCTTTCAACCAACCAAAGGATCAAATACAGGGAGAATACCAATCATAAGATACTTGAATTTTTTGTGTCTGAGTTTCTGTTGGCTAACATATTTTTTTTCGCTCAAAGTTGATATCACATAAAACCATTCCCTTGTATTTCAATTAGGCCTGAGTGGCATCTCTATGTTGTCTCACATGTGGATTACCAAGAAAATTACAAGGAAGGCACCTTAAAGCCCAAGTTTTCGATGATAGAGGGAAATGGGAATAAGTATTTAAAATGAACGCTGGAGGATGATAGTATAATCTTCTGTAAATCTTGGTTTAATGTGTTTTCATGGGATATGTCCTCGAACTTTTTGCGTATTAATGCCAATCTTTTCGAATATGTGTGGTGAGTTGTCACTAATAACATATGAGTTAACATTTCCATATGCAATGATATTCTCAAATATGACAACCTGTAATATATGCATAGTATTAAAGAGGGGAATGACATCAACACCTTTTTGGATGACACCTTTGTGGATGACAGTGGGGTAGCACAATATTGCACTCTTACTATGATGATGCCTTAAAAAAACTAAAATAACCAACATTTTTTTCCATTTCAAGATGGACACAAAAAAATTAGCAGATCACATAATATTCGCTCGTTAATGCATTTTAATGGGATATGTCCTCGATCTTTCCACTTATCAATGACAATCCTTTTGAACCTATCTGGTGATTTGTCACTAGTAAAGGCATAATTAATGTGAATTGGGAAGGGCGAAAGGTGGAGGGGATGGAGGGGAGCGAAAAATGCTTTCAAACTTTTGTGAAACTGAGAGTTCGTGAACCCGCGAAACTTTGAAGAGTCATCATAGGTAGAGTCAGGCTTGCGAATTTGAGGAGTTTAGGGTCGAATTGTATATCACAGAAGTTTTGGGTGCAATATGTATACCTCGAACACAGGGCATCAGAGTTCGATAGCGCATATCAGCGAACCCACATTCATAAAATTGGCTAGGTATGCAAATGAACGACGATCAATCGGACTTGTGATGTGGAGATATAGATGGAGATGAGGATTTTTCATTTCACCACCTCAGGAACCCGTGATCATAGAAATGCGACTAAGTATAGAACCAAAAACGGATAATAGATGGGAACAAGAAAAGGGAAAAACGGGTAAGTATAGAAGAGGAAAAAGAAAGGGAGATAAGAACTTTATCCCTCACACAACAACACTTAGTCTCATAAGTATGAATCCATAGAAACACATTAACTATGGGAAAAAAATTCTCATCTATGAAATATAGTTGGATCTCGACAAACTCTGGTTCAACTCCAAAGAGATGTTGCTTATATCTATTTCAACATGTTTCATATTACCTTATTTTAATAGTATTTTTTGTGGCCCAACTGTAAAACCATGTTCCAATTTGCGTTTCTCAAGTGGAAATGTGTTTGTGAAGACACATTTCCTTGAACCACAGTCCAGGGGAAAGGAAAGTGCAACGTTGAATGTTTGTTGAGAAGAAATTTGTTGAAGATTAAGAAATGTATTTCCAAGTGCATGTATCATTTGCATAGAATCAATATGATTTCTTCCATGTTCTTTGCGTATTCTTCTGAATGCAGTTGTCATAGATTTTTCAACCTTTTCCATGTCACTATGGCTGCAAAAGAGGTGGGATCTATGGCGAACAACGACGTTCAATAACAACACCAAGAAAACATCACAGTCTTGTTTCTCTGGTCCTAGTAGTCAGATACAAAAAATTGCTGCAAGAGGATTTTGGCTCAGGCATTCTCAGTATTGAAAATTCTTACTTGCAAACTGGAAATGGCAAAAAAAAACCAATGAAAAGGAATGCAACCACTTCACTGAGAGTCACCAGTGAATGGGAAAGGGCAGAAGCGCATCCCCTTTCTTGCAAATTGCAACAACATGTCCAATTGCAGATGCAGGACCCCAACCTTGCAAAGTTGAAGAAAACAAGAGCAAGAAACAAATAACAAACCAGTGAACAAGTACCAAAAGGCCCAACTATCGTTGTAGGAACTCAAATCTGCAAATTTGAATCAAACAACAATAAGCATCATCCAACAAACCAATAAGCAAGCATCAACCAGTCAACCGGGAATGTTGGTGAAGAACAATATTGGCCAAATACACTGCAGACAAGATTGTATCAAAAAAATTGGAGGAAAATGTATTGTAACACACTTGTTAAGCAAACATTTCAGGTTGTGAGGCCTGCCAGGTAAACATTTAAGGATGTGAGGACCATCCAAAGGCCTCCCACTGTGTAAACATTTAAGAAAGTTACAGTTTGCATGGTTGGCATTTTGTATCCGCACTTGGAAATGTGCTTCTGTCGTTCCCCATTCACGGGTAAGTTTCATTGCCATGGTTGCATCCCTGTTCATTGTTTTTTTTTCGCAGTTTGAAAGTAAGAATTTTCAATACTGGGAGCGATCAAAATCCTCTTGCAGACCATCTATGGATGTGACTACTATGACCAGAGAAACAAGACTGTAATGTTTTCTTCGTCTCTTTCCTGAACGCCAATGTTCGACACAGAGCCCATCTCCATCGCAGCCACAACGACATATAAAAAAGGAAATTGTATTTTCTCCTCACACATAAATATGTTCTGCAAGAGGATTCCGACTCAGGTATCTCCAGTATTGAAAATTTTTACCTGCAAACTGGATATAGAAAACAACAAACAACAAATAGGAAGGTAAACATGGCACCAAAACCCACCCGTCAATGGGGAACTACAGAAGCACAGTTCTAATCGCGGTTGTAGAATCTCAAGCATGCAAACTGCAACAACACAAACATGAAAACAAGAGAAACAACAACATCCAAACAATAAACCAGTGAACAGGCAATGAGAAAACATCAACCAGTGAATGAGTAATGTCACTGAAGAACAATATTGCCCATAGTCACTGCAAACAACATTGTATAAAAAAAATAAAAAAAATCGGAGGAGAATGTATTGTAAGAGGCCTGTTAAGTAAACATTTAAGGCTGTGAGGCCTATTAGGTAAACATTTAAGTTTATCAGGACCGTCGAAGGTCCTCGCACTGTGTAAACAATTAAGAAAGGATGCAGTGTGGCAGGTCTGTTACGTACACAAAACAAATATTATATTTTTTTTAATAATATAAAATAATAACAATAAAAAAAACAGTAATAATAATAAAAATAGTTCGAATAATAGAGACTATGCAAAAAATATTTAGTCAAAGGACAAACTAATATGAAGTCAACTAATAAAAAACTTACTCTTGATGCTAAAAAATTTGGACATCTAAACATTTTAATAAAGATAGTAAAAATTCAGAAAGACCGTAGATGATCAAAAACTTTGGATATGCTAACATATAAAACATTGGGAATAGCGAAGTTGGCAATAAGACCTCCAATCTATTATCCAATCAGATCATGACATATATGGTATTTTTTATTATATACAAATCAATGTTTTTAGTTCTCTAGTTCCAACAATAGAGATTATGCAAGTATTTTTAGTCAAAGGACAAACTAATATGAAGTCAACGAATTATCGATCGCTATAGTCCCTCTACGCCTTTGGCAGGGACTAATAAGATGTGTTTTGGTACAATTATATTTTTTAATAGCTTATTGTCTTCTTTTTTTTCATTTTTTTAAATAGTTCATTGTTTTTGAAATTTTACCTCAATATTGGGATTTTATCATTCATTTTTATGGTTAAGTTGGTCTTTAATTTTTTAAACCATAGGTTAAAGGAGTAAGTTAATATTGTAGCAAACAACTTTTGGTTTTTGGCAAGCTTTATTTATAATTTCAACCTGATTTTGGATGGATTGTTGGAATCTCAATTTTTAATAGTTGAAATTGTAGTATGGAGTTGTTCTGATGAGAATGGGGATTCATGAATGCATTTGCAATGTGAGAATTTGTAAAACTGCAAATTTTTATCATCAAAATTGTGATTTCCTAATATCAAATTCCATCAAATAACCCTCCAAAAAAGGAAGTTTTCTCCAAAATTAAATGACTCCTAAGTCAAATTCCCTTAACCCCTAATACACAACACCATAAATTTATTTCCAATATTATCTAAAATTCTATCTATACAAATTTTGAATGAATAAGCAAGCATTATTTTTTTTGTAAGCTATCAAAAACTTGTTTCATATTAACAAAGAAGAAAATACATCTATAGTGTTGTTGGCTCGTCACTTGGGAAACCAAAACAACAACAATATAAATGTTTTTTAGGACTTATAATATTAGTGTTGCCAAAAAATAGCCACTCATTATTTACATAATTACAAAAATAAAATTGTCATTTCTCGAGAGTTTGGCATCTAAATAGGTGCTTGGCTTGCCTTTCATAGCCATGTATAAAAAACCGAAGAATATAAAATTAATCATTCTAAAATTAAGCAGGTGGAGAAGGCACAATTTCCCCAGGAACCTGTTGATTGTCTTCACTGGGGTCATTGAGGTCCAGACCCATAGCTCGTTCTGCCAAGAGAGTAATTTTTTGGTCCACATATTTGGTCTACACTTGGAGGTAATCCAATTGAAGAAGAATTTCACTATAGGTCATGTTTCTTTCTCTCACCACTTTCCCCAACGGAGTATTCATGTGCCGGTAGAGATCAATTATGTGGTGGTACTTCATCTCTCTCGAGTGTGAGGTGCCAATGTTTGAGATCCATGGAGTAAATCGTGTTTCAATTTCCTCATCGTGAGACATAGTTCTATCCAGTCGAGCACCTACCTCAATGAGCTCCAACTTTGCTGTAATCTCAGGAAGAGTATGAGTGCAAAAGGATTTAGCAGCTCCCGTGGCTTCTTGTTGAGCCTAGGGAATCAAGAGTCTCTATCCATGATGACAACCTATCCTACCCGGATCCCCCCTATCCATGAGAGATTGCAAGAAGAACAAACAGTTGCAACTAGAATCATCACTTTCCTACGGCCCAAAGGTGAAGCCAAGAAACCAAGGTAGTTGCGAGGGGGTCAAGGAGATCGTTGGAAGGGTTGCAGAGTGTTGACTATGAATGTCGCAACATCATTTGTATTCCTTGTGTCTCGGGTCATGGTTGTTAATGCCTACACTTGCCACCTTCATTGCCCCAGACATCCTCCAGATTTTCCATGTTCCAAACACCCAAGCACAATAAACCCCACATTGCTCCACCCACTTCATTTGAATGTTTCTAAAGGTACAATCATTAAAATGGAGGGATAATTGAATGGGCATTAAACCACCAACTTATTTCTTCTTGTGTGTTGTCATAACTTAGCTATCATCCAAATCAAAGGTGGGAGACCATAAGTTGTCCTCATTCATCACATAGAATAACACCCTGTCAACCCATTCAAGAAAAATAAGAAATAAATATTAAAAAACAAAGAAAATAGATAATATTATGCACCCAATCAATTAAATTAAAATTAAGTATTTAAGATTTAAATATCATGCACAATGTTTTTTCTTACATCTTATTTCATAGCTTTAAAGCATCTCTATATAGTTGTTGAAGATGTTGTACAATTTTTCATGATTTTTTTTATTAAGACTAATTTTATGAATTGTATAACTTTTTTAATAGTTGTTGAAGATGTTGTACAATTTTTCATATTTTTTTTATTAAGACTAATTTTATGAATTGTATAACTTTTTTTTATTAAAACTAATTTTATGAATTATATAACTTTCTATATATGTAATATTTTTACTTTATATTATAGTACAAGTAAAATTAATTGGATTTAATTTAAAAAATTAAAAATAATATTATTTTTCACATCCAAAATTAATTTTTATAAATAACTTATTAAATTTTTAATAAATATGTTAATATACTTCTAAAATATAATATTAACTCAATTTTTATGAGTTTTCCAATCTTATATAACATATTTTTACATTAAATATTATTATTTATAATAAAAAAAATCGAATTTTTAAAATTTTAAAATAATTATAAAATTCTTTGGTGTCTTTTCTTTATACAATTTTCTTATAATTTTTAATTAATAATTATTATCTATATACATTATTTTTACTTTTATACAAATTGTTTTTACTTTTATACAAATTGTTTTTTTAATTCCGTTGAAAATCTTATTACATTCACTTACCACTATAAAAAAAAATAATAGCATTAACTTATTACATTCACATACCAAAGCTATAAAATAAAATAAGTGGATTGATAAATCTCACAATTATTTTATACACTTTTCTTATTATTATTTTAAATTAAGTTAAATAAAATGTGTTTATAATCCCGTTTGAAAATCACACATTAGCTTATTATTCACATGCCAAAACCATAAAAGAAGTTCAAAGATAAATCTCCTATAAAATAAAATAAGTGTATGGATAAATCTCACAAGTATTTCATACACTTTTCTTCTTAATATTTTAAATTAAATTAGGTTACATAAAATGTGTTTATAATTCCGCTTGTATGGATAAATCTCACAAGTATTTCATACACTTCTCTTATTATCTTATTATTATTTTAAATTAAGTTACATAAAATGTGTTTATAATTCCGTTTGAAAATCACACATTAGCTTATTATTCACATTCCAAAACCATAAAAGAAGTGTAAAGATAAATCTCTTTGATATTAAAGTACTGATATTAAATTACTATACAAAAGTAGTTTTATGGTGTGTGGTGTAGTAGTGTGTAGTGATGTGGTGAAAATGGTATTAATGTAAAGATATGAAGTTAAAATCTCAAATTGAGTATAGATGAGTTCAAGTTTAAATATTTAGTGATTTTGATATTATAAAAATGGATTTATGCAAGAAGCTATGTATAATTTTTGATTGATTTTGAAGGTATAAAAATATATTTCATAACATGATAATTTAATTTAGTCAAAACAGATCAAAATTTAAAACCCGTCACTTGATGATATCAAGTGCAAGTTTTGAGTGATGTGATAGCAGAAGAATCCATATTATAACATAACATTTAGTAGAAGGAATTAAAATCCCTAAATTAAAAACCCTGCAAATAATGCAATATTTTTATTAATAATAATGTATTATAAATTACATTTTCAAAAAGAACTATTTTTAAAATATCTCAAATAAAATTGTAATTTGATTATCAATGTGTCTTTCAATAATTTTCAATTAAAAGTTGACTATTTTCTTTAAACTCGTTTCGATTAAAAGGTGATTTAACTAAAAACAAACTATAAACTATTATAAATTGTATTTTTAACGAAAAAAAAATATTACTCTCAAATAAAATCAAATTTTACTTTCATTTTCTAATCACAATGATAAGTTTCATCCTTTTAATTACATGACAAAGGAAAATTAGATATCATTTCAAATAATATTATATTTAAAAAATCTCCACTAAAGTAGAAATTTGATTATTTATTTTTCAAAAACTTTTTCATTAATAATTTTCCTTTTATAGATTCAAAAAATATTTAAAATAAAAATAATAGTAGTAAATTAAAATATTTAAAATTAAAATAATAATAGTAAATTATTATAGGAATCATTTGTGTAATAACTTATCTACACGATGCTATGAAATAATATTTGATAATTTAAACACATGTATGTGTAATAACCTATGTACACGATGCTATGAAATAATATTTGATAATTTAAACACATGTATTAAGAGATTTGATCCAAACAAAATTTTACTCTTTAAATGAAATAACTAAAACATAACAAAATACATATTAAGAAAAATACCTCTTTCTTTGTTTGTTGAAACTATGGTTGTAGTGTAGTTTGCTTCCCAACATTATTTTCCCATTTTCCTAGAGTAAAGCAACAATATTATCCTCTCAGTGAACTAGGGGTATAATTGGCTTCCTAGCTCTAAGAAATGTTTCAGTCTCTTGGCCTTCCATGGCCGTTACTCCAAGAACAACAATGCACCTATGCTCTATGAAGATTGTCACAAGAATATTGCTTCCTATAATAATCCAAACTCTCAACATGCTCAAACCTCCCAACCTTCTCCCCCTTCAAAAACACTTCCTCTTCCTATTTATCAAGCTCCATACCCCATTCTCCAAGTCTCCTCAACCACCCTCATTATTAGCCATCAACTCCAATCATCTAGATTTTTGGGGAAAAGTTAAAATAAAACTAAAATATTAATCAACTTATATAAAATAACAATAAATATAATACAAAGTCTTTCTTCTCATGCTAACTTATAAATGTAACTAATTTTCCCTAAAATTTATGAAAACCCACCTTAATCATTTAATTCATCATACTAACCATCAATCAAAGTCAAAGAAAGTATTTAATGCTACTAGATAATTATGTATGCAATATAATTTATACAATCATTAAACCCTTCAATTAAATAGTTAATAACCTAGTTTAGTAATTAATACATCAATTAATTGTACTAGTGTACATGTATATGCATAAAGTATGTGTGTATAGCTAGCAAACACATAGTATACACATGTACTAACGATAAACATTAAATTTCTCTAGTGCCTTCTAAGGTAGCTAGAGAGGTAGTGGGGGGGCCCAGAGGGCCCATAGTGATAATAGTGGAGGTCATTCAATGTAAGGTGGACTAGGTCCACTATATTATTAAATAAGGCTCACTATGGTAGTTAGATATAATAAATGGATAATTAGATATAATAAATGTAAGAGGACTTCCTAGAAGATTCTACTTCTAGAAGATTCCTCCTCTAGAATGTTCTTAGGTGATGGTAGCACTATATAAAGGGGTTCAAGCAATGTAATGAGACATGAAGAGAAGTAATGTATTTGGAGCAGTAGCTCAATAGGAGGATGCCCCCTCAAAGTGGCAAGTGAACATGAGAGGATCCCTTCCATAATAGAATCCATTGTATGGTGTTTCCCTACATCAAGGGTTTGATAATAATAAAGGAGATTTTGCATATTGTTCTTGTATATCTGTTGTGGTGATTTTGTATTCAATCTTTCGTATTATGTAGGACAACACCATACAATGGATCCTACTATGGAAGGGATCCTCTCCTGTTCACTTGCCTCTTCGAGGGGGCATCCTCCTATTGAGCTACCACTCCAAATACATTACTTCTCTTCATGTCTCATTACATCGCTTGAACCCCTTTATATAGTGCTACCATCACCTAAGAACATTCTAGAGGAGGAATCTTCTAGAAGTAGAACCTTCTAGGAAGTCCTCTTACATTTATTATATCTAATTACCCATTTATTAGATCTAACTACCATAGTGTGCCTTATTTAATAATATAGTGGACCTAGTCCACCTTACATTGAATGACCTCCACTATTATCACTATGGGCCCTCT
>ML815190.1:4828-44242 GCA_009831015.1 Picea engelmannii | reverse complement strand
GATCCTCCTATAGGAAACTGAATGCTCCATCAATATCCTCACCTCTCACAACCAAATTCTAGAAAAAACTATCAAGCTATATCCATTGATTCCCAAGGCGTGAAAGGTGGTCTAGCCATCCTCTGGAATCCAACTAAAATTTCATTAACCACCTTCTTCTCAAACTCGTGCACTTTATTGGCATGCAATGGACAAACTTGGGGTTCAACATTAATTCACCAAAAAAACCCTAAAGATAGCGGCCCTTTCCACATCACCTGCAAGTAAGTGAAGTCTCACTTGAGGTATCTATGGGGACTTCAGAAACCAAGTTTCCGCAGTCATGAAGGGACATGAGGCATTCATTCTATCTAGTTTACTTAACATTCATTCATTATACCATAGAACATATGCACAAAACCATCAGATAACATAGTCATATTAACTATTCATTCATTAAGTGTGAGACATAATCAAAACAATGAACAAACACATCAAAACATACAAAAAGACACCATATTTAACGTGGTTCACCCCAAAATGGGCTACGCCTATAGATACTGAGAGGGGGGTGAATCAATACCAAGTATAATTTAAAAATAAATTCAACTTATACTTCAACCATATTATATATTCAATTATATCCAATGAGCAATGAACAATAGTAGAAGAGTTACACCAATACACCACAATACACCATGCATAATATATGAGAAATAATCAATAGTTATTGTTCAAGGGAAGTAATGACTTCCAAGGGAAGCTACAGCCTCCAAATATAAAGGGAGGGATAAACCTCCAATAGGAAGATACAATACTCCAATATCAAGAGAGGGATGACCTCTCCATCCTTGCCCCTTCCTTCCACCCAAGAATATATGAGAGATAATAAAACTTTACATTAAATTATCACCATCAACCAACCATCACATAGAACCTGATAATGTTTCCTGAGACTTATTAAAATTCTGCAATTCTTCACTTCTTGGAATAATATGATCTTGTAGATAATATTACTCAATGTATTCTCTGAAAATCCTCCAAGATGAATCCTCCCAGAAAAGGAGTTATAGAGAAAATGGTAGACCTTATTCAATTATGGTTTATTCAGAAGAGTGAACTTGTACATAATGACCCATGCTCAATATTTAACACAAGATTCTAAAATTCGTCCACACGAAACGACATCCTGTACTATTTCCAATGAAATTGGTCTCACTTCATTTGGATTCTCTATGAAGACGTTATGATTGTTTTACCCAGAACACTTGTTTATGACTAGCTTCAGGACTAGTCAAAAACCCTATCTTCCACAGAGTGTATCTTCAAAAGTTTAGCGAATAAAGAGATGAAAATTTTACCAAAGGTACCTAGATATGACTTCTCAATAGCCTCCAAGTTTCACCATCTGAATCATTCTAGAAACAAAGTTATATAGAAAATGGCAAGATGACCTGTAAATAACATACCTTAGAACACATCACCAAAAGACTTCATCCTCCCTTGAAATTCATCCTTCTTTACTTCATATTTCCTCTAAAATTCAACTTATATCTCCTTATTCATTACAAAAATTGTCTATATTTAAACTTAATGTATAATGATATGTATTTATACCCTTTATGTCACTTCCTTTTAACATTAGGGTCGACATGTAGTTTCTGCTTCAATTCACATTGTCATCTTCAAAAATTCATTTCTCCTCAATCGTGAGGATCCACATGACATGCCACATACCACCGAAAGTAGAATGAATTATACTATCCATCCATGGGTGTTGTATCTGCATGTGCAATTTTCTTCATGTCTATCTACTTTGATCAACTGTGGGGTCCAAAATCCAATGGATAGGGTTGACATCAATGATTACAACCAATGACTAGGGTTGACATCAATGACAACAACCAATGTTCCAAGAATATCCCCCTTTTTCATTGATGGAAACACTCATGCTCCCCATGTCCTCATGCTCTTGGTTTCTCTCCCCCTTTGACATCAATGGCAAAGTGTGGGGATGCTTCCCCTAAGTTTAATGGAAAAAGGTAACTCTCTTCTTTGGTGTTGCTCCCCCTAAACATATAACACTTAATAACACTTCATTTTTATGGTCTCTTTCTTCCTTGGAGATTTTTATTGGATCTAGGACATATATGTTACTTGGTCTCCTTGTTGCAGTTGCAACCAATCTTCCTGAACCTTCTTCTTTGATTTTTCATATTTGTGATTCAAACGTGAGAGTATATCCTTGATCACACATTTTACTAACACTGAGTAGATTATGCTTCAAGTCTTCAACCAATAGGACATTATTTGCTTTTACATTTTTGCTTCCAAGCTCTACTACACCTTTTCCAAGTATTTTGGCAAATGAGTCATCTCCAAATGAAACATTGCCACTCGTTCTCTTCAAGCTGATGAATTTGTCTTGATCCCTCGTCATGTGTGAATAACATCCACTGTCTATGTACCATTCATCTTCTTCTTTAGATTATTCAGTGGTCAATGCTATTCGACAATCTTCATTGTTTGGAATCTCTTTCCTTCTCCATATTGTGGTTGGCATAGGAGCATATTCATTCATATATTTGCAATCTCAGGCTTTGTGACCAAGATAAGTACATTTGTAGCATACAATATTTTTGTCCATCAATGGGGAAAATGAATTATAACTTTTCTTGAAAAATCCACGATTTTTTCCATATATTCTATTTACACCATTCATGTTTCTTGCATAGTTCTTCCTTTCATTGATTCTGTAATTAATTTCCTTATGTCCAAAAATTTTGTAAGTATAACAATGACCAAGAAATAAATTTTGATACCTGGGAGTAAGTGACCTTCTTTGTGATGTAGTCCATCTGGGTTCATGATCTACTTTTATGTAGTTTCCTTCATACTGATTGAAGCTTCTTTGATTCCTGAAGGTAGGAGGTCTTCTTGGACATTCATATCTTTTGTAATCATTCCTTCTTTCTGGTATCTTGGTCCACTTCTCATCAACTATCTATGTAGATCTTTCTTCAACCTTCTTGTTGGTATTTGCATCTTCTTTGTATGAAGTTTCACCTATGCATGTAAAATGTGTTAAGTCTTTTGGCACTTGAGAGTTTCTTAAGATCTTCCTCAATGAGACAACTTCTTGTTCAAGTTTCTCACAATCTTCTTCTTTCTTAATCATTTGGACATTCCTTACTTCTCTTATTCTTCTTGCTTCTTCGAGTAGAGTTTTCAAGAAAATGGTTTCTTCTCTTAGTTTCTCAAAGTCTTCTAATTGTTTCTTCAAGATTTCAATTGTCTTTTCACAACTACCCAATTCACTTCTTAGTTTTCTATGCGTTTTTTTGAGCTTGCTATTTTTGATCTCAACATGCTTCAATTTTTTAAGATTCTCATCTTCTTGTTGAGTCATTTCTGCTTCATGATTTTCTTCTTCTTCATTGGAATTTTCTTCTTCAGTATCATCTCTTTCAATCCTTGGATAAGGACATTCAAATTTAACATGTCCTACTCCTTCACAATTAAAGCAAACTAACTCACCTCTATTTTCTTCTTTGAAATATGAGGTGTTGTAATTTGCTTCAACTTATTCTTCTTCTTCTACTTCTTCCCTTACATAAAGGTCTTGTAGCTTGTCCCAAAGCTCTTTTGTTGATGCACATGATCCCACCTTGGATTTCACTGAATCTGTCAATCCATCTAGGATGATATCTATTGCAAATTTGTTGTTCCTTCTTGCTTCCTTTTGATATGCAATATTTGGTTTCTTTAAAGCATTGTATCCTGAAGCAACTGAGAACCAAACATCTACCCCAAGAGCTCTCAAGTAAGTTTCCATTATATTACTCCAATATTCAAAATTTCTTCCATAAAATGGTGGAATCCCATTTGGAATGTTGTCTTCCATTTCTGCTTAGGATCTCCCTTCCAATGGTTAAACTATAATGAAGGTAGCTTGCTCTGATACCAATTGTTCATACTAAGAGGGGGGTGAATCAGTATCAAGTATAATTTAAAAAAAAATTCAACTTATACTTCAACCAGATTATATATTCAATTATATCCAATGAGAAATGAACAATAGTAGAAGAGTTACACCAATACACCACAATACACCTTGCACAATATATGAGAAATAATCAATAGTTATTATTCAAGGGAAGTAATGACTTCCAAGGGAAGCTACAACTTCCAAACATAAAGGGAGGGATAAACCTCCAATAGGAAGATACAATCCTTCAATATCAAAAGAGGGTTTACCTCTCCATCCTTTCCCCTTCCTTCCACCCAAGAATATATGAGAGATAATAAAACTTTACATTAAATTATTACCATCAACCAACCATCACATAGAACCTGATAATGCTTCCTCAGACTTCTTCAAATTCTGCAATTCTTCACTTCTTGGAATACTCTGATCCTGTAGATAATATTACTCAATGTATTCTTTGAAACTCCTCCAATTTTCACTCCTTGAATCCTCCCATAAAAGGAGTTATAGAGAAAATGGTAGACCTTATTCAATTCTGGTTTATTCAGGAGAGCAAACTTGTACAAAATTCCCCATGCTCAATATTTAACATAATATTCTGAAATTAGTGCACAAAAAAATAAATCGCGTACTATTTCCAATGAAATTGGTCTCACTTCATTTGGATTCTCTATGAATATGTTATGACTATTTTACCTTGAACACATGTTTATGACTAGCTTCAAGACTAGTCAAAAACCCTATCTTCCACAGAGTGTATCTCCAAAATTATAGAGAATAAAGAGCTAAAATTGTTACCACATGTACCTAGATATGTCTTCTCAATAGCCTCCGAATTTCACATTTGAATCGTTCTAGAAACAAATTTATAGCGAAAATGGTAAGATGACCTGTAAATAACATACCTTAGAACACATAACCAAAAAACTTCATCCTCCCTTGAAATTCGGCCTTGTTTACTTCATATTTCCTCTAAAATTCGACTTATATCTCCTTGTTCATTAAAAAAATTGTGTGTATTTAAAATGAATGTATAATGATATGTATTTATACCCTTTATGTCACTTCCTTTTAACATTAGGGCTGGCATGTAGTTTCTTCTTCAATTCACATTTTCATCTTCAAAAATTCATTTCTCCTCAATCGTGAGGATCCACGTGATGTTCCACATACCACCGAAAGAGGCATGACTTGTACTATCCATCCATGGGTGTTGTATCTGCATGTGTAATTTCCTTCACGTCTATCTACTTCGATCAATTGTGGGGTCCAAAAGCCAATGGCTAGGGTTGACATCAATGACTACAATCAATGACTAGGGTTGACATCAATGACAACAACCAATCTTCCAACAACGTCCACAACAACAAGATTCTTATATTATCATTCAACATCATTTGTTACAAAAGGCGTGCAATATGCTCATGATAATCTAGTTCTACCCAATACTCCCTTGTTGTTCGCGCATACAATGCACACTTAGCTTAGAAATCACTCATCCCTAACATACTCTCCAATCACTCCCCTTTTACCCAAAACCCATACATATTTATAAAATTACATTAGGGCTTAGCCCATTACAAAATGGACCAAAATGTCTAACTACTTCTAACTAAATTCCTCCTTTCATGTGTGTTTCTACTTAAAATGCATTAACTTTCTTCCTTTCTTCTGCGCACGTTTCTCCTTAGCCAACTTGTTACGTGATTTTCTCCTGCACGATTCCCAAAACCGGTCCCAAAATTTCCTGCTGCAACAGGCCTCCAACACTCACTTGTGGCTTATATCGAGCCACTTTAGGCCTTCTTCCATGTCACAATGAACTTCTAAAACATTTCTCTTGCAGTTGCAACCTTTTCTTTTATCTTTGTTTCCTGCTACAAAATTTCCTATGTTGTCTTTGTAGTAATTCTAACTTAAGACATTCTTCCTGAGAAGTAATTGAGTCGAATAAGTGTGGAACTCCTTTTTAACTTTCTCCTTCAATATGAGTAGATGGTTTTCTTGTTTCTCAAGTATTATAAATGTTGCAATAGCTAGGTTCTTACCACGCAACAAGTTCTATTCCCTTGTTCTCTGTGTTCATTCTCTTCTTCTTGATCCTTCTCTAGTTCTTATGTCTCTTTCTACATCATTTACGACCTTGTTTCCTTCTTGTTCTTGGGAAGTTTTCCAAACTTGGATCCGCGTCTTCCACCCTTGGGATGTTTTCCAATGCTGTTGATTTCTTATTGCGTTGTTTCTTCTATTGTGATGAGGCTTCTCCTATATTTGGTGGTGCCATTTCTCTCTGCAACTAACTCACATCTGCAACTTACTTTCTCAACTTTGTTAAACTCACTCAACTCATTTTGTCTCTTTGAATGCTCAAACAACAATAACCTTTTCCTTTTGACCTCTCATTTGATTTTATAGCCTATCGTCAACTGCTTCCATTACTCTTCGCACCTAAATTTGCAGTCTAATCCACTTGAATTCATATTTAATTATTTCCCTAACTCTTCATTAACTTCGTATCCTCTGGCGGATCGTATGCTAGATTTTCCATCCTGTCAAAATTCTCTTGTCATTCTTAATTTATGATTACACATCTCCACTACCTCTCCATGTTTTCTCTTTAATGTGTGTCTCATCATGTATGTTTTTTAATGCTTTTCCCACCCTCTGTGCAAATCTTTATCACAATTCAATCCTCCTTCCCGCATACAATTCCTTCCTCTTTCTACATCTCAACAACATTCCTTGGTTTATCACCTTATGCATGAATTCAATGTTTTGTCTCTTGCCTCAAACTCTTTTATTATTTTCTTCTTTTCTTTTCCTTTTTCTATGATACACTATAATACAGATCCTATGGTACACATACTACACGCTTAGACTAGTGCGCGAAAGCATGACTACCCCTATACAATTTCAGTCGACTACCATTTACCGGTCCTTCCATCGGTTCCTCATTCAGTTTCTCCAACTGAACAACACCCGCCTCTGTCACAAACCTTATCACGTATGGGCCCAACCAATGCATTTGGAATTTATCAGGATGTTGCAAAACCTTGTTGTGATAAAGAAAAATTAAGTCTCATGTCTAAAACTTCTTCTGTTTAATGTGTTTTTCATGCCAAGATTTCTTGCGTGATTTTTGAACTTTCTAATGGAATCCTGCAACAAAATGGTCTTCCTCCAATTGTACTCACTCTAACGGTATTCTTTCTACGTGCCCGAATTGGTAATCTATGTCAACACAACAATGTGCAAATTTGGCACAATGAATTCCATAGGCATGACTGCTTCCTGGCCATACACTAATTTGAATGGTATATGTCCTATCAATTTCTTACTCATATTCTGGTATGCCCATATCACTACTCTAACCCTGAAGTCCCAGTCATCTTGACTTACATTGCATACTTTAGTCAATGCATGCTCTAGTATATTGTTGAATGCTTCCACTGTTCCATTTTCCTGAGGATGGTAAGGTGTACTTTTCTGGTGATGATCCTGGAATTCTTATGTCAATGCAACAATCTTCTTATTCAAAAAATGAGTTCCCTGATCACTCATAAGGATTCTTGGACATCTAAACCTTGTTACCACATTTTCTAAACAAAAATTGCACAATAGTCTCCATGTTGAAATATTTGATAGGTTCATCTTCATCCCATATGGTCAAGTAATCTATCATGGTAATGACATATCTCTCTGTTGAGATTTTCACAGGTGGATTGATCGATCCAAAAAAATTGATTTCCCATTTATCAAATTCTTGTAACGTCACTTTTGGTACTAAATGCATTTCCTCTCTCCTGGAAGGCTTCCCAATTTTATGACAGACATCATAGGTCTAATAGAACTCCCTAGCGTATTTATGAAGGCTTGGCCACCATAGTCCTACACGCAAAATCTTATGAGTTGTCGCTTTTCCTGCATAATGGTCTCCCACAACTCCTTCATGTGCCTCTAACACGATTATATGTATTTCATGCTTAAATACACATCATCACAAAATACCATTTGCACCTAACTTATACAAATTTCTTGCTATTCATTGATAATCTACGACCTTCACTAATAATTATTTCTTATGTGCAATTGTAAATTCCGGTGGGGATACTCATGTGCTCAAGAAATAGACTATATCTTTAAAATATTCATCAACCATCTGTACTACAAATAAGTGTGCATTTGGCAGACTATAATCCGAATTTTCTATGTCTTTTCCTAATAGTATGCGTGACAAATGATCCAGTCCTAAGTTTAACTTTCCTGGCTTCACAATTAATTCAACGTCATATTTCTGAAATAGTAGTAGCTATCTGCATATCTTCCCCCCCAACAGTGGATTATTGACCAAGTATCTCAGCACAAAATTATTTGTGTACATTTTAAAGTGTGAACCCATCAAATAATTTCTAAATTTCTATAGTGCATATACCATTGTCAATCCTTCATGTTTGGTAATAGTACAATTTTGTTATGTAGTTGACAATTTCCTACTAGAAAATGAAATGGGGTTATCTAAATCTCTTTCTCTTGTTTTTTCTAAAATGATTCCTAATACTACATATGGCACATCCATGTGAATATGTAACTCTTTCTTCCAATATGGAAATATCAAAATCAATGTGGTAACTAACTTCTGCTTCAATGTAACCAAGCTCTTCTGGCATTCCTCATTCCATTGAAATTTCACTTCCTTCTTCAACAAATTTTCCAATGGAGCTGTGATTTGCGCCTATCTCCTAATGAACTCCCTATAATACCATCTATGAACCAACATTTCTCATGACTGTCGTACTGAAGTAGGTGGTGGAAAATCAACAATTATTGCAATATTTGCAGGATCAACCAACAATCCCTATTTACATACTATATGGCCCAACAAAATACCAAATGGAGTGAAAAAAATGCACTTCTTCAAGTTTAAATATATATGAAATTGCATGCATTTGTCCAACATCAAGTACATAGTTCTAACATGGTATTTCAAAAAACTAAATATTGTCCAATAATCTAAGTATACTTACAGGAACTTATGAATAAACTCTTTAAATTCTGCTACAACCAATCTAGAGAATATTGTTGGTGCATTATTCAATCCAAAAGGCAAAAATGTGTACTGGTAACATCCCCATTCTGTCGCAAATGTAGTCTTATGTTTTTCTTCCATTGTAATGTTAATATGATAATACCCTGAAAATCCATCAATGAAAAAGTAGGATTCCTGTCCTCCAACATTCTTCAAGACTTCATCTGTAAATGCAGCAGGGAATCAATCATGTAGGCAAACATCATTCAGTTTCCTCAAATATACACAAATTTTGATTCCTCATGTCTTCTTATCCTAAACCACCATCAAACTAATCCACTCTGACTCTGTGACAAGTTCAATAATTCTTGCTTCCAACATCTTGTCCATCTCTGCTTTCACCTTTTTCTTATACATTGGGTTCAGTCGATATGGTATTTTCTTAACTGGCTTAGCATCTGGTTTCAAAGGTATCTTCATCTCTCCTAATTATCCAACAATCCCTTTCATCTCTAAAAATGTAGTTAGAAATAGATCCCGATATTCGTGCAGTAAATCAACAATCTTTTCAGCAACCTCTTCATTCTAGTAATCTTCTATGTTCACAAACTTGGGCTTATCCTCTATACCAATATTGACTTTGTGCATTCTTAGTGGCTTTGAGTAGAAAACAGATTCAAGTTTTGGACCGTCTACTGCATGTTATCCTTCCATTTCTCATATTTGTAAATTTCTCGGATCTTCATCCTCTTGGTCTTCTCCAATGACAATATAACATTCTAAAACTTTTAAAATAGTCATGGATGATCTGTGCACACTACATATAGGTACTAGTTCTATCGAGTATTCTAATGAAAATATCTTCTGTTTTTTTAAGTAAAAAAGGGGGAGAATCCTTCTATTCAATCCATGAAAAAGTGCAAAGTGATACATTGATTTGTTGATGGGAGAAGACCCCTTAGAAAGAGAACAGGGGATCACTTGAAACTAGCCTATACTAAAAGAGATCCCCATAGAGTGCATGGGCAAAGCAAGATGAAACATTACAATATAAGGAGAAAGGGTCGGATCATTGTGTTGTCCGATGAGGATCCTTTCTACCTTTTTTCTTACGAACATCAATCCAACCAAAGGAGATGGTAGGCTCAACAACTTTTACCACCAAAGCCAGATGGTCTGAAGAAGTGCCATAATCTTGAGCTGCTAAATCCAGGGGTGCTTCTTTGTCACTGTCTGAGTTGTCTGATTCATGAGGTCGCTTTTGAGTCCCTGGGAGCGAGGCTGTGATCATGATTGTGTCAATTGGTTCCCCCTTTTTGAGAGGTGGGTGCAAGGAATTGATTGCGGGAGTTGGAATCATGGCTTCTGAATCTTCAGGATTTTGTGCTGAGGCCACAAGCTGGTGTTTTGGGTTGACAGTTGGCTACTGAGAGAAATTTGGGGCTTGCGAAGGCATTGAGGAAGGCAGAGGATTTGGAGAATCTTTGTGATGTTTCTTGTTGTTGGAGGAAGGGTTCGGGCAGATTTTGTGAGATTTTGGTCCTGTCCAACCATTGGCTCTTTTTCGTGCTCCAGAAGTTGAGGGAGGGATTAGGGAAAGAGGACAAGTTTCCTAGAGGTGCCCTGTTTGCTAACAGGAGCGGCCTTTGAAGGAGGTGTTCTCATAATTGACCATCTGTATGAAAGGATCTCCCTCATCCCAGTCTATAAGAATCCTATCCGAAATCCCTTGACTGAGGTCAATTTCAATGCATATGCGGGCGAAAGTGACAAAGCCTTTCGCTATTCTATCTGTGTCTATCTTGATAAATATACCCAATGCATTGCCCAGGGTGGGTAAAAAGGATGAAGAATAGAAATGTAGGGGTAGATTGGGTAGTCTTACCCAGACCAATGTAGTCATGGCTGTCATGGTTAGTGGATTGAATTTCGGGAACCATCTCTGCATGGAGAGACCAGATCTACCCCAGAACCAAGGACCTTGCTCTAGCACACGTTGACATTCGGTTTCTATGGAGAAGTTGACGATGAAGAACCCCTTGGAGTAGAATAACAACTCATGACCTTCCGACCAGGTCTTGTTAACCCATTCCTTTAGCGCAGGGGCCGAGGGCCAAAGTCCGTTTAAGCAACAAATGAGGGATTTTTCCTAGTAGATAAAGGCATAGCCATAGACTTAGGGATCTTCGACTTCTGTTGTTGGAGGTTCTGCGCACTGCTCCACAATGAAGGTAGATCCAAAGGGCTCCTTTAATTTTGAAGCTTCAGCTTTGAACCCTGAAGGAGTGGAAGTCCCTGATTTCATGGCCTGCTTGTAAGAGCTTGGATGAGTAACTGAAGGCACTCCTCCATGAAAACGAGAAGTGAGAGAAATGGTTGCGTTTTTTAGATTCCCGTAGTCCCATAGTAGAGAGCCATCTCCAAGCTGTCATCCTTCAATGATTAGTCGTTGGAACCCGGGCAGAGTACCTGTAGCTTGGTGGATTTGGGTTTTGAGCTCAAAAACAGACTTTGAGTCTTGAGCTTGCAAGCAGAGAGAAGATCCAGCAATGGTCTTTACAAAAAGGGGGAATATTTTTGCAATCTCGGAGCTAGTCTTGCCGCGATATTTAGAATGAAACCTCACTCTTGCATTACTCTTAACTAGATTCCTGCACCAGAGCAAAGGCGGAGAATCCCCCAAGAGCCAAAGATCCCTGAGGTCTCTGCTATTTGAATGGATTTCAAACTTTAGATCAAGGTGGCGACAGGGGCGGAGGCTAGGGTTTATCACTTGCTGCACCCACCATCTATTCTCAACATTGATCTGGTCCCAAATCGTTGGTTCTCTCTTGCTAGAGAATGAGTTGGAGTCGCCCTCCTCGATTTCCTCTACGTCGATCGCTAACCTTCTCGACGAGATGAACCATCTCTTCCATCCTGGTGCTAGAAGCACGACGAAGACATCATCTACGGGGACTGGTTGCATTTCCATTTCGAGATCCTTCTTTGTGGGTGGTTGCTGGTCCACCTCGGCCCTACAAAGGACAGTCTCTTCCTTCTCCCCGTTAGGGTTCTGTTCCATTTGCATATCCCTCACATCATCGTTCAATGAGCTCTTGGGATCTGGTGCAACTGTAATCACAGGTGAGACCATGTGAAAAATGCCCTGACAACCTCTTATAGCCTCATCAAAGCTGCCATCATCCAATAGATTAGCTTTGACCAGCTGCAACCTTTCCTTTTATCCCGCTAACGAAGTAAATGAGCCATATTTTTTCTCGTTACCAAGATCCCTTGCAGTTCCCTTAACGTGGTAACCACATTGGAGAAGGCATTTGACATGCCAAGAGGCCAGGTAACCCAATGCTCCTGTCATGTAGACCATTCCCTAGGCACTTGCGGCACTGGTTTCTATCGTTATCTATTTTAATTATGTCTAATGAAAATATCTTATCCTTGATAACCTCCAGATTTGTTTCTATTGAAGGGGAATCATCTTCAAAACTGAAAGTAACCTTGAAGTTATTAGTTAACTCTTCCCAATCTACTATCTCTCTGCACATTTCTAGTTCTAAGTACTAGTTTTTCAGAATTTTATCCAGAGTGTGTATAAACAAGTGTGTCCATTATTTATTCAGTACCGATCTCCATGTGGAAATGCACTGTGTAGCATGTTCCGTAGGACAAATAAACCCGATATATTTTCACGCAATATATTCATTTCCTGCTCCAAATCTAACCTGTAATAACCTTTTGCATTTCTTCTAATCATCTATTTTTTCCTTATGCACAACCCACCATCTTGCATAAGTTTATTTTAGCATGATATCTAAAGATAAAAGACTTTATTGATCTGGTATCTGTAATTCAAATTCCTTTATAAGATTCTATGGCGGTTAGTTCATAGAGTCGCTAGTCCATCATATGGTTTCTGATATGGTATCTGCAATTCAAATTCCTTTATAACAGTAACTTTCCAGTATCCTACTTCAAAGACCATGTGTCTCTTCTTTAGATCATTCAGGGCTTGGTTATCAAAGGTGCAATCAAGTCCTAATAATTTTGGATAAGGATTACTTCCATATGCTATCTCAATTAATTCAAAATAAACTATACTAAGCACTCCATCGATGTTAACCTTCACCCCTAATAGTCTTCCAATCATCACAATCTTATGTTGATTCGCCAACCTCAACTGAATAGGTGACCAGATTAAATTAGGTTTTCCCATCATCTAACAACTCGTCTTCAAAAGGACATTCACATAAGATCCTAGGTCTAAAATGATATTGTCCATGTCATATATCCTATTTTCACATTCAGTCAAAATTCCCTATCTGTCCTTCTCTTTCGATGGTACTTGGTTAACTGCTCGTTGTGCAAAAAATTCTTCCCTATCTTGCGCACAATGATAAATCATCCCATGCAACATGCTTAACGTAGTTTCATACTTCATTAACTATAGACAGCTCTTTAAGAAACTTTTCAAAGTAATTACCTTCTCAACTTGCCTTTCTATATCTATGTGGTCATATGTTGGAGGCATGTCATACATAGGCGACCTCTCATACAAAGGTGGTGTGGTCGAAGTCGATGTTATCCATTCCACTCCTATCAATTCTTTCCTCACTTTCTTGTATGTGTCCCTCTACTTTCTAGGGTCAAACAATGGAGGAGGCTTTGTTTCTTTCCTTAGCCATTTCTCAATCCACTTTCCTTTCTCTGTCACATCAACTCCTGCTCATGTTCCTCCGTGTGTAATTGTTGCTACCTTAAGTCATTCATTGTTGTCCTCTATAGCTATCATCTGTACATTATGATTCCTCTTTTCTTGCCACTTCACGATCAATTGTGGACAATCTTATGTCACATGGTCCAATTATCTACAGTAAGTGCATGCCATGCAAGGATTCAAATAGTCTCATGCCAAATGCCCAGGATGATTGCAGTTATAACATATAATTGGGCCTCTTTCTATGCCAAATCCTCCTCTTTCGTGACCTCTGAATCCTCTTCCTCCTTGATTGTAACTCTTGAAGTATTGTACTTGGGTACCCATCCTTCTGGTCCTTCTTCCTTCTCATCTGGAATATGGGATTTCAATCGATCCATCAATATCTTAAATATTTGATCAAAGTCCCATAATGATTCATTCTTCAATTGCTTGATCTCCTTTAGTTTTTTAATGCACTGTGACTCCGACTTTGGCTTCTGGAATTATTTCAAAAAATATTTCCTAATGTCTGTTAATGTTCTAGTTAGTCCCATGGGAATTGTAGACTGATACTTCATATACCATAGTAATGCACATTCCCTAAACGTCATTTCCAACTGCTCAATCTTTGCATTATCATCCTAGACATTCTTCCTTATCCATATCACTTCACAAAAAAAAAATGTTGTTCTGGATCCTCTGAACCTTCTCCATGAAAGACAAACATCCTCTAAGTGGGATCTACTCCCGCCATCGTGGTCTGTATGGTATTCATCCCTGATGACACTAGATGATTCTGACTTGGTGTACTACTTCCACTATTATGACTACATTTACTACTATCTTTACTTCCCTCACTAACTACAAGTGACAGAATATCAGATCTTACCTCGGTTCTTGGGGACGCACATGGGGTCGTGGGTTCGACATAGACTCTGTCATGAGTGGGATCTTCTTCTACTGGACTGACAATATTTTTTCTTTTCTTCCTCTTCTGTACGTGTTATTCCTTTGATATGGAACATTACACCACTGTCTCTTTCCTTAATCTCAGTGTGTTTAACCTCTCTTTTAGCCACAATCCTCTTTCTACTATGTCTAAATATTTTACAACTGTACAATACTCCAATCTCTTTGTCCATCACACATCCTTCTTCTCTAGGCATCCTCATCCCATCCATTCCTCATTTCTTCTTTTCCATATCCCTCTTTTCCATACACTCATACCATTTCCTGGTCATCCCCCAGTCCCCCTATGTGCGCGAAGGTTCTTAGCTACTGGGGAAATTGGATTCCATATTCATAACTTCCTTATCACAAAGTAGCATTTTGATCCAAGTATATAATGACTTCAAGTATCTTCCATGTGGTCCTTTAAAGAACTCTCTTTCAACAGTGCTATATGACTGAGTGCACTCTACAAAAAACTGAGTAATATAACCCCCTACTATACTATCTAACCAAAAATCAAGTGCACATGATATCTTATTGCTTACGGTATTCACTTCCTAAATAAGCTAAGGGGTCCACCTCCTCGAAATAACAGTGCAGAAAGTTTCGTTCCATTCTTCTAATCTATGTATCTACTCGGAAAAAACATTCAGGAAGATGGTAAATAAAATTTCATGTAAATCTATAAAACATACCTCTGTAACTATTGTTCTGAAATGATCCATGGGTTCTTATTCTGACTTTTGGAAAACTCGTGCTCTCTTGCCTCTAGACACTATCCGATCTCTTCCATAGTCAACCTCCACATTGTTAGAAAATAATAGGTGTGCTTGTTTAACCATAGACAATATAGCAATATTGTCACCCCCGATCACCTTAACCTTGACAGAGAATAATTCTGAAAGCAAGGCCTAGGCCTAATAGCCAATCAATGTAGTGTACCTCTCTCGATATTTTAGCACACAAGGAAGAAATTCCAAACCATAACCAATAGAAATTCCAATCCTAAAATGAGAATACAGGTTTCAATATCTGCAACTGCAACTACTCTCCAGACTTATGCACTTACTCAGTTTCTACAGTGCGCACTCTTAAATTTCTGCAATTGCGAGATGTGTGTACAAAATGAGATCTGGTGCCCTATATTTATACTACTTCTCTTTAGTTGTCTGGGAAGACTTCTCATTCTAGAGGCTAAAAACTCAATATTAAGTATTTCCTTTAGCTGACTTGTCTTCTAGGGTTATGTCCAATGCTTTAGGGTTTCTTCTTGCTTCCCAGAATATTTTATTCTTGTCAGGGTTACATGTGGAGGTTAATACCTCCTACAACTACCATAATATCAACACTCCCTTCTATCTAGGAAGGTATTGAAAGCAATGGTGTTGAGAACAAACATACCATTCAATCGGTAGCATTATCATAGACATACAAGCTATCTCATGATTAGATCATGAACACCATCATCACTAATAGAATCAACTGCATCATCTCTCGAAACCATACTCCATTTGAGTAATCATGCATGATGTTGAATAAGTCACTCACTCCACATAGTGATACAAGAACCATTCTTATAATCCGGGCATATGTCCTAAAAGAATAACTATTCCAATAGATGTTGGAAGCCATGGCATGGGCTACAAGGACTATTCTTCTAATCCAGACATACTTCTTTGAAGAATAAATTTCCTTGACCATTTTTTGTCTAGAGAATGTTTTTCCATCAGTACATTGACCATCCATCTAGATGATAATCATTTTCAACACTAGTGATAGTATACATGGTAATCGGAACAATGCCATTCAATAGAACACAATTGTGTCTATCCATAGTAGTACACAACTACTATCTAGTGGTACAAAACCACACCAAGTAGCACATGACTACTTAATCAGTGACACATATTCACAACCAATGGAACACATCCACCATAGTATCATACATATATTTTCTAGAGACATACAGTCTCCATAGGAATCATATCATCTGATATCAACTTGCATAAAAACAATATGATGATATAAATTGAGTCATATGGGTGATTCTTCCACTCATATCTATGAGATCTGGAAGAGCATCTGCCCTCAGAAAGTAAAACATCATCCATGGGATATCTAGAAAATTCTTCTCAAGAAAAAAAGAATAATTGTCATTGATTTATGAGCCTGGACCATTCACCTAATTGGGCCATTCCTCCGACACTAATCATAGTGTAACCTGGAGAGAATGATTCTACCCTAGGGAATGCCTATCCCTGATTGCTGAACCTAGACCATTCACCTAACTAGGCCATTCCTCTAGCACTAAACATAGTGCAACCTATATAGAATGAGTCTTCCCTAGGGAATGACTGTCCAGACCATTTCCTAATGGAAATGACTGTCCTGCACCAACCTCCAAAACAGACCATTCTTCGAAACTTCTCACAACTATGAGCTTTGAAAGAATGACTACCTGGTGAGGCGGAACAATCTACTTGACCACTACTCAGAGTGACTACCAAGAATAATGGTTGTCCTAGACCATTCCCCCACACTGGCCACAAGGTTAATCACTGTCTATGGTACATCAACAATCTATCGAACCATTTTCATTATGAAAATAATTGTCCGATTTGGACCATTTTCCAAACTGGAAAATGCTTGTCCGTCAAAAATCTCAAACCACTTTCCTAATTGGAAATGAAGTGCTCATCCTGGACCATTTTTCGAACTAAAAAATTTCTATCCATAAATCAATAAAACATCATTGCTCCCTCCCAAAATGGGAGTAATATCTTCCTTTTTCAATAAGGAAGTCGTCTCCACGAGCCCCAGCTTGAAAAAATTTCATCTCGGATAGAGGTTTTTCCAAAATATCTGCTATCTGCTCATCTATGGAGATATATTAGAGAACCACTTCTCTTTTCTGGACTTCATCATGGAGAATGTAATTCTTGATCTCAATGTACTTTGGTCTGTTATGGAACACTGGTTTTCTCTGAAGGATTCAGGTAGCTCTACTCATTACAATATATATCATGGTCGAATTCAACACTTATGTTTCCTGCTAGCTCATGACATCGTGGCAAGGCTCAAAATGAAACATATCCAAGTAGCACTTCTTCTTTCATCATGAGAGTTTTCCATGGATTAGCATTCCATCATCCCAAACTTCTGAGTAACTATTTTGATACACTATCTCTGTCATAGAAAATTTTCACCACCCTTCTGTTATATATGAGATACTTTTCATCAAGTTGTTTGAATCCATACAAGGTCTTCTTATATCTGCATACATGGGTCTCTTTCTGGTATACTCGAAAACCTTGAGATTACTTTACATAAGCTTCTTCCTCAAATTCTCTATTGGGAGAACAATATTTTACAACCAACTAATGTAAACTTCAATCCACGGATACTGCAAAAGATATAATAGCTCAGATAGAGGTATATGTGGTTTACGGGAACAAGATGTTATCATAGTCTTCTCCTCCTTCTGGAAGGACCTCTAGTTCTTAATCTCGCAATGCTTCCATTCATAATCCTTTTTCAAAATTTCTTACATATACTGTTCTTCATCATAACTTCCATTTATTCTGCTTGATTGATTCTAGTGGGTTCAAACCAAGTTGGTAGTCTTGTGATTCTCGATATAATAACTGGTTGTTCTAGATTTTCTTTCTCTCTTAGAATCTTCATGTTCTTGCTCATGTTTCTCTTTAGATCTTGGGTCCATGGAGTTTTCTATAGATTCCATGCCCTGAATATTCCAACTTCTTCCTTTCAGCATAGGATCATGGACATAGATGGACAACCAAGGATACTTTAAGGCTTCTTTTCGAAGAGGAATTCTTATAAAGTCAAAATGAACACGTGTTTCTTTTCATGGATGCTACTTTAAATGGGAACATGGATAGATACTTCATAATCCTCAAAGGATCATATCATTTAGGATTATCTCCCTCCTAATCCTTGCTTCATACATGAATGCATGCTCTTCTTTTGGAATTTTGAAATCATCTCCCTCCGTCTAAGAGAGTCCACGCTTTTGTTTGCATCCTTATTGCCTTTTGCAAAGTGTCACAAGTCTTTTTCTAATTTCCTCTTGATTGCTGACTTCTTTCTGTTTTGACTTCTTCTAAGTCTCTTAAGGTTTGATTCGGATTTCGACTTATCTGGCAATTGTTACTTATATAATAGCTTGAATTGTAGTCATAGTAATAACAATCCTTATCCTTTTATTCTTCCATAGGTATTGTTTTCCTTGAACATATTTTTCTTCTAAGAAATATATATGCATGATATGTACATGAACTGTGTAAACATGATATATACAAGAGCTTTGAAGAATATTGTTACCTTGAATTAGAAGAAGAAGTCTGTTTTATCCTGCTTGACTTTCTTTGAGGATTCCCTTTCTTTAGAAACTGTTGCTTCGTCTGTTTCCTTCCTTTTTCTTAACTCGAGACATTGGTTCCTGTAGTGAGCATATTTTTTACAGTTGAAGAAATGTATCTTTGACATATCCTTTTCTTGATTTGGTTTCTTCCTTGATCCAAACTTCTTCTTATTTCTGAAATTCTTGAACCTTGTTGTGAAAGCTTGATCATCATGTTTATTTTGGGGTTTCTCTTTTGCATTAATCCTTGATACTTCTTATGCACAATAGGTCCAAAATTCTTCAAATGTGGGATAATCCTTTCTTGTGTTCATGCTTGCAAAAAATGCATCCCATGTCTTAGGAAGACCATTGAGTACTATATTTACCAGTTCCTTCTCTGAAATGATTTCTTCAATAAATTGTAGTTGATCTCTTTACTGAGATATTCTCATAAGGTATGATGTTATGATGTCATCATCATTCATTTTCATGTCAGAGAGCTCATTCTTCATACTCATTACTTGTCCAATGTTTCTGACTGATAAGAGATTAGTTAGGGCATCATACTTCTTCTTAGATGAGTCAAGATGAGAGATGTAGGGTATTAAGTGGTATTTTACAGAGTCCACTATGATACTCATGGCATTGATGTCATTGTCTTTGAACTTCTCCATAACTGCAATGTTTTGAGGTTCCTTCTCTTTTCCTTCTTCAACCTGTGGTTCCACAATCTTTCCTTTCATGATATCCAACACTTTATTCTTGGCAAGGATGAGGTCAATCCTTGTATTCCATGATATGAAGTTAGAAGCCCCTTCTAACTTGTTTTTTGACGTCATAGAGTAATTCATGACTTATTTGAATTGGTCAACCTTTGAATTTGACCCAAAAATCAAACTAGGCGTCTTAGCTTGCTGAGAGTACAAGGAGATGAGTTGGGTTAGGGCGCACTAGGCTGTCTAGAAATTAGGTCAATATCTTCACTTAAGGTGCCTCAACAAGAGGGTTGGGGTTTCTTTGTTGCAACAAAGATTGACTGCAACTGCAACTATAACTTTGCAAATCCTCCCAATCTATCTTCTAGTGGTTATAATGTTCGAAGATAGTGTGGGCCCATAACCTGTTAGAAAGTTATAGGTGTGCTCATTTAACCATAGACAATATAGAAATATTATCACCCAACGATAGGCCAAAGCCACCCCCAATCACCTTAAAATTGACAAAGAATAATTATAGAATTAATCCCTAGGGATAATATCCAATAAATGTAGTGTACCTCTCTCTTGATTTTAGCACATAAGGCAGAAAGTCCAAACCATAACCAATAGAAATTCCAAGCCTAAATTGAGAATATAGGTTGCAGTAGTTGCAGCTGTAGCTACTCTCCATACTTGTGCACTTACTTAGTTTCTGTAGTGCGCACTCTTACATTTCTGTAGTTGCAAGCTATGTGTACCAAATGATCTCTAGCACCCTATATTTATATTTCTTTTCCTTAGCTGTTTAGGTCGACTTCTCATTCTGGAGGCTAAAAACGCAATATTAAATATTTCCTTTAGCCGACTTGTCTTCTAGGGTTATGTCCAATGATTTGGGGTTTCTTCTTGCTTCCCAAAATATTCTATTCTTGTCAGGGTTACATGTGGAGGTTAATACCTCCTGCAACTACCATAATATCAACACACATTCCCCTCAGTCACAAATCCTGGTCTTAGCAACAAAACCATTTGTTGGCATGTAGTGGGCAGACTTGGGTTCAACAATAATTCACCAACAAAACCCTAAGGATATTGTCCCTTTCGACATCACTCGCAAGCAGGTGAAGTCTCACACAAGGTATGTATGCGAACTTTGGGAACGAGGTTTCCACAATCGTGAAGGGACATGAGGCATTGATTATATCCAGTCTACTTAAAATTCATTCATTATACTATATAACATATGCACAGAACCATGATATATCATATTCATATTAACCATTCATTCATTAAGTGCATGACATAATAAAAATAATGAACAAACACATTACATCATACACAAAGACACCATATTTAACATGGCTCACCCCAAACTGGGCTACGTCCACAACAACAAGCTTCTTATATCATCATTCGGCATCATAATTTATTACAAAAGGTTCACACTGTGCTCATGATAATCTAGTTCTACTCAATATTCCCTTTCCATTCACACATATAGAACACACTTATCTTAGAACTCACTCATCCATAACATACTCTCCAATCACTCCCCTTCTACACAAAACCCATACATATTTATACATTTACATTACGACTTATCCTGTTACAAAATTGACCAAAATGTCTAACTACTTCTAACTAACTTCCTCCTTTCACGCGCGCTACTCCAAAAAATGCGCTAATTGTCTTCCTTTCTTCCATGCACACTAATCCTTAGCCAACTTTTCGTGTGGTTTTCTCCCAAAACTGATCCCAAAATGTCCTTCTCCAACACACTCTTTCTTCCCATTTCAAGATCATAGGCACTGCCTCTTCGAGTTTCATCACTAATGTCTATGACCCTCCTACTTCCCCTGCAAAGGATCTCTTTCATAATTCCCTTCAATCCCTCAAAGCCATTATGGGATATTGTCATTAGATCATAGGGGGTATTTTAACCTCATCACCTCCCTTGACGAAAATGAGGTGGAATTCATCGACTCGATCAATCCTCAATCAATTTTAAAGATCTTGTATGAAATCTTAATCTCTTATATATCCCCACTTCTAATTGATCTCACACTTGGAATAATCAATGTAAAGGAACTCACCAGATTTCCTGTAGACTTGACCATTTTCTAGTCTTAGACTCCCTTCTTCTCATTGGCCTCTACTTAGCCTCTTCAATCCTTCCCTATTCAAGATCGAACCAATGGCCAATCTAGTTGGACCTCTTTCTCTCTAATACCCCCTCCAAGGCCTTTTTGTTTTGAATCCTTCTAGATTAACTACCCATCCTTTATGGAAAACATAAACACTTGGTGGTAGGAAACGAAAAACCTTTAGGGAATTACAATGTATCACTTCCAACATAGGTTAAAGTATATCAAATCCAAGCTTGAGAAATGGAACAAGGAATTTTTTGGAGACATATTCAATGACAAGAAGGAATTGGAAACAAAAATGGAACAACTCCAACAACAGATCATAGAACATGGAATATCTGAGAAAAGACACATAGAGGAGATCAACTTGCAATATCAAATTGACATCGGAGACAAACAAGAAGAAATATTCTAGAAGAAAAAATCCCGAGTCTAATGGATAAAGAAAGGCGACCAAAACTCCAAATTTTTCCATGGATATATAATTCAAAGAAGACAAAACAATCTCATAACTTCCTTAAAATATGAGCAAAGCAACCAACTAACTGATCACGCTGACATTGAACAAACTCTAGTTAGTTATTTCAAAAATGTTTTAATGGAAACCAATGAGAATCATCTAGATGCCATCATCATGATAACTTGCAATATCTTGAAGTTGGTATCTCACGATAAAAATGAAGCTCTTTTATGACCAGCCTCCATGGAATATATTGAGCAAGTAGTCATGGAAATTCCTAAAGAGAAATCCCCTCAACCAGATGGCTTCACGACGGACTTCTTCCAAGCCTTCTAGCCCATTATAAAATTTGAAGTGTTGGAACTCGTGGAAGACTCTCGTCGCTTCTCCAATGTTCTCCCCACCCTTAATGCCACCTTATTAGTGCTCATCCCAAAGGAGGATAAAACAGAGGACCCCATCAATTTTCAACTCATTTCTCTTTGTAATTCATCTACAAAATCATCACCAAAATCATAGCTAATAGAATCAAGCCCATTCTTCCTCATCTCATATCTCAAGAAAAATCGGGTTGTATGGAGGGGAGACAAATTTTAGATGGAATAATTCTGGCCCATGAAATGATTCATTCCTTAAAAACCACCAAGACCACTAGTATGCTTATAAAGTTGGACATGTCCAAAGCCTTTGACAAACTCGGTTGGCAATGTATCCACCACATGCTTCTTGCCTTTATAATTTATGTTCAATGGATAAACTGAATTATGTCTCACTTCCTCTACTTTATTTTCAATCCTTGTCAATGGATCCCCCTTGTCCACCTTCTCTCCCTCCCATGGAATCTTCCAAGGTGACCCTCTCTCCCATTTTTTCTTCATATTCATGTAAGAAGGCCTCCATCGATCTCTCAAATATATTGTTTCTCAATGGAAAATTAAAGTACTTCACCTCCATGGGCTCCTAGTCACTCACCAAAAAAAATTCGACAACAAAATGCTTATGGGTATCCCCATAGTTTGTGAGACAAAGGAAATAAAGAAAGTTCTATTAGACTTCATGGAGGCTTCACATACAACCATAAATCAAGGTAAGTCTTAGTTTTTTTTTTCAATACTCACATTTCCATTCAGAAAAACATCTCTCGTATTCTAGGATTTCAACACAACACATTTCCCTCCCAGTATATTGACGCTTCCCTAACTGAAAATGACCTTAGAAACACTACCTGGGAATATTTGCTTACTAGAATGGAAAAAAAATTGCCAAACTGGACCTATTGATATCTAAATATGTCGAGTCACCTTTTTCTCCTAAATGTAGTGCTTCAAGCAATGCCCCAATATCTGTTCTTAGCCCTTGCATCCCCTGAATCAATAATCAAATTTGTTCAAAACCTACAACATTACTTTTTATGGGGAGGTGCCAAAAAAGAAAAAAATGGTCATTGGTTAGCTGGGACAAATTCTATCACCCAAATATGGAATTCGCTCACATGACCCTGAAACCCTTAGCTCAATCCCTAGGGGAAAAATATGGTGGCACTAGCTTCAAAGAAAAAATTAACTGTGGGGGGAGATCTAGAAATAGAAGTATTATCCTTAGGTAGGAGAACACAATCTCATAAGGCTTGATTGCAACAAAAATGGCTCCATTATTTGGAACACTGCATGGAAAAACAAAAGCATAATTCAACATCATTTCTTCTGGGAGGTTCATGATGGATACTATGGGGTTGTTAGTCATTGTTTTTGTTCATGTATACACACCCACTGACCTTCCTAACGCTGGGACGGTTTAGATGCAGGGTTTTTCCAGAGTGTGTCCAAAAAACCCCTAAGCACCAACATATCAATCCTCGGCCAGGGCTAAGGAAAGTCTCACCCGATATGTAAAGAGGATCATAGAGACCATAAGGTCTTGTGTTGGTGATGAAGGATTAAACATTAAACATATTGAACACTACTGCAATTGGCATCCATATAGCTCATATTTTATTCTTCATTAAGGACTAAGATTGAAAACAATACAGATCAACATTCCACCCATTCATAACATAAACAAAATAGATTGGAACTATGATATATTCATTACTGAAAGGATTTCATCATAAAAGAGATATACATTGTTCTGAACATTAGCCTATGATAGTCATGGAATCTCATATCATCATTATATAAATAGGATAAATACATAGAATGTGCCTTTCTTAGGAATTATACATATCCAAATGCAGGAATATATCCAAGGACATTACAATACTGCAACTGACTCAGATTGAGCTCGATGTTGATAGCTAACTCGAAACTCTTAGACTAGCTAAATAACTTCTCATCAACTCCTTAAGATAGTAGCCAAATTTTATTTGAGCTTAAATCTTCTTTTTATATCCTGCGTTGATGGGAAGAGGTGTCCCTTTCTGTTTTGTTCCACTCGCTTGTCTGATCCAACTGCCCCGCATGCTTCAGGCACCTGCAAGTGCTCCATGTAGAATTTTTGAATCAAGGTAAATCTTAACTTCTTGATTTTTATGCACCATTTTGACACACCTAGCTAAGTGTCACATTTCACTTTGTTAAGTGTCATACTCCTGACATCTCACCCTAAGTGTCATTGTTGCAATGGAACAATATCATGGCATAAGTGTCACACTTTATTAAGTATTCCAACATAGTTACCATGTAAGAATCACATGTCATGATCCCTTGTGAAGTGAGAGGAGGAAAAACATCATTTGAGTGTCGAATTCTGATTTTAACCCTTGTCTTTCTAGACTTGTTTGACCATGTACGCCCCCTTCCCCACCCTAGGGGAGAATCCATATCCTCGACACAATGTTAGAGGATCATCATGGATGCTTTGTATTCCTCTATGGTGGAGAATCCATGCATATTAGTTCAAATCCCATGAATCTAGGGGCATCTCTCGAGAAGGATCTTGGAGGATTACATTGTTTTTATCAATATTTTTTCGACTTCTTTCCATTCCATGATAAGGAATATTCATGATAAAAAATATAAAACTTAATCTATACTCAATCCATTAAAATCCTCAACTATCTCTTACATTTAGACCTGTTGGTTGGACCCCTTGAATGCTATATAACCAGGGCCATCCATGGCTTGGGGGGGGGGACCAGACTAAGTATCAAATTGTTGATCTTATGAGAAACTTAGGAGAAGGATGTTAAGAGAGATAATTTGTTGATCTTGGGAGAAAGGTCTTGAAAGTGTGATCAAGGGTTGAAGAAGGGAGATTGGAGGAATGTAGCAGCACCCAATGGTTGTTAGTGTTTCATGCTCTTATTAATAATATAACTTTCCCTATTTCTCTAAAATCATCTCGTTCTCATATTGATTATGTTTACTTATCTTTAATTTATCATAAATAGATTTATTATTATCTACGATGGACAATAGTAGGAGAGTTTTTGTTTGTTCTTTCTAAATCATATTCATTGTGGAGATTTGGATTTGAGCTCAAATACTGGAGCAACAAGGATGAACTTCATAAATAAGGTACATAATCCTTCTTTAATTCTCTCCTTTAAAATATTTTACAAGAATATAGAATAGATGGTAATGAGAATGTTAGGATGCATTTGTTGTTGATTGTCTAGTTGAAGGAAACCCAACTAAGGGAACTCGACTTGTCTACAATGGAGTCACTTGATGGTAACTTCCTTGGTGCATGTGCACAAAAATTAACCCAAACCTTTGGGTGCCAACAAGCCCCCACCACTATTATCTAGCTCATCCTCAAGCCAACGGCCTTAGGGAATGATTTTCAAGACAGACGACATGGTGGCCTTGAGGCCTTGCATGAATTCCATAAATTAACGTTCAGGCTCAGAAAATTTCTCTTGAAGAACCTATGTAAGTTGGACAGTCGATTCCGTGACCTCAACTATGAATGTCGAAGCTGTGAGATCTGTGTTGTTGAGTTGGTCAATCAGGGGGATGGAAGTTGTTTGAAGTTCTGAAAGCTAGGTGTTCCACTCCATGGCTCTATCATCCAACGAGGTAATCAAGTCTTACATGTGTTGTTGCTCAGCCTGAGTGGAAGTGATTTCCTTGGTTGGTAAAACAATGACATTCGTTGTCGTGGTGTGCTCTTTGGGGGGTAGGGAGTCGATGTCTCATTTTCACCATGCAACCTTAGCTTATAGTTTGTTGGTACAATCATTCAGAGTTGTGATTTCAAGGGGATTAGTTAGTTAATCCCATAATATGAATCTCTTATTGACCCACGTGGTGAATCCTTCGACATATATTCAACTCTCGTGAAAGGTGTCAGTTGCTTGAGTAATTTTTTTGTTGGAGGAAAGTTTTGTTCGAGGCTTGACAATGTAGTTGATCCTAAAGGGCATGATGCTTCAATTACAAAGCTCAAATCTATGCACTGAGAAAATGAATTTTATATAGTGTGAAGCAATTTGATTGTAGTGGCGTAGGAAGGTAAACTTGGGAATAGGCCTCATTGAGGGAAGTGACTAGCTCTGTGTGGTCTCTAATAAGGGATGTATACCATTCCTAAGTTTCATCATGGGAAAAAACTTTCTCCATATGTATGTCTTGTAACTTATGTCAGGATTCTTCAAGTTCTCGATGGGTGTGGGTTGTTTATTGTAGTTGAGAACATGTGGTTTCATTATGGGAACAATATTCCTCGTAGAGGTGATGGAAGAGGGTAAGTTCCTGATGAAGGGAGTGTTGGCGTTCCCCACGATCCTGGACTAATGAAGTGAGGAGATGGGAAATGTCAGTGCCAGACACCTGATACAAGTCTAGATTGATCCTGATTGAAATGGAGGGGATGAAGACGAGTGGATCAAGGGTTATTATGCGGTGGGGACTAGCTCTAGGAAACTCTAGGGGGGGGTTTGGTTGATGGTTGTTGGACAAGAAGTCTTGAAAGAAATTTTTTAGTTTTGATAAAGTTTTGAGGAAAAATCCTAAGTATATGAAAAGTGTGCAGAGGAAAAAAGAAAGCTAAGAGAGCGCACAGTTGAGGTGCATCCAAAAGGAAAGGACAGAGAAGGAGGAAAGTGAACAAAAGGAAGACAACGTGTAACTCGAAGAATAAATCTACAAGAATAAAGCAAGGAAATAAATCATAACAGGAGAATGAAAACCCTACATTCCATAAATAGAAGAACAACAAAAAAGTGGCATGAAGGATGAAAGGAATAAGAAAGGCGTCAAACAACTAGTGAATTGAGTTGGCCATGCATTGTAATGGGATATTTTTTGGATAAATAGATTAGGGTTTTTATCCCTAGATTTTGATATAAATATGTAACAGGTTGGGAGATTAGGGGTTCAGTCATTTGGTTCAGCTAGGTATTATTCTAATGAAGTTTGATTATGATAGATTAGTTTATGTTACAGTTTGATTGATACCAAGTCTAGAGTTATTGAATGTAACAGTTGAAGATTGAGAAGGATGAATAAAGGAATGATAGAGATATGTTATGGAATCCCGTGTTGTCTATGTTTTTGTGTTTGATTATGAATAATATTTGCATGCATTGTAGAATAACTTCATTTGATATTTAAGAATGGTGAAATGATTCATGATTGTGACAGTAAGAAATCTGTACAGTAAACTGGAATATGATAAATATAGGAATATGAATCATGGGTAAGTTAATAATAGGTCATAACTGACTTATGCACATAACATACTAAGGAAGAATGAACCGAATGTTTCCCCCCCATCCCCTTACCACTCCATAATCATGGTTCTTGTAGTCTCCATAGATACCTCGGGTGAGACTTTATCTACACAAGTAGGTGATGCCGAAAGGGTCTGTGGTTGGTGGGTTTTGTTGGTCTTAGATAAAACGAAACTTGGGTATTACATCCCATGAAAAGAATAGTGCCAACAATGGTGAAGGGTGTGATATAGAGGGCATGGTGAAATTTTGTGTAAGAAGTTGCAGTTTCATGACTAGGTCATCTTGGGAGGCTTGTTTCTTAGTTAATTGCATGGAAATCTCTTTCATGAATTTTGCAATCTGGTGGGATGAAGTTGGAGAATCATCTTTGGGGGGATTATGGGAGGAGGTACGACAACATTTTCTAGAGGTAGAGAGGGGCTTGGAATGATGAGGGGACAAGGTGACTTCCTCGAAAATGGGGGATGGTAGGGGGGGAGGGAGGATCGTGGTTGGAATGAGAGTAAAGGTTAATTTGAAACAGGTTCCAAATATTGGTTCCCCACTTGCGCTTTTTTACTATGACGGGTTTAAGAGTCACTCCCCTAGAAGGATGAGTATACTTCGTAGACTGGGAAGATGAAGAATTCTAGATCTCTATATGTGGGTTATCTTGATGGAGTGGAGCTGACTTTAATTCCTAGAAAGGAAGATGAGATTTGATTGACCAAGACTTGAACCCTGCTATAATATCCCTTTCTGTGATATAGAAGGGGAGAAAAACCTTTGTGCTATATTTTGAAGATGTGGATGGGTATGAAATTTTTTTCGATGGACGCATTAATCATTGGGGTGTGCCATTGATGAAAATCCTTATAAATGTTTTCCTAGGTGTCTGCATTCTTGGAATGTTCCAATGGGAGAAACCGGGGAGCCATAAATGACGGTGCATTCGCCATGTCAATTTCAAATCTGGGTGACGACTTCCATATTACCATAGCAACGAGCAGAAGCACCCAACTGTAATGAAATTATTTGGCCTCATCCTAAGAATCAAGGAAATCAATGATGAATTCATTAAATAAGTATGGGGCCTAGACCATATGATTTCCCTGGATGCACTACTGGGTTGTTAGAACGACCCCCATAGGGCACTTATCCTTCCGACATTTGTGAATAAGTTTGGAAGCGAGAAACTAAGTTTTAAATCAAACTATAAAATCATTAATTTCGGTGATGATTTCACTACGCTTACCCCTTCTTGTTCCATATGTCAAGTAGACCTTGTCTAGTGGTGCATCCTTAGACTTAAAATGATTTGTTGGGTCTTATTTGGAAACGGGTAAGCCAAAAACTCTATGAATGATGGTGGGGTCGATTAGATAGGCTTGATTGAGCCAAAGGTATCCTGCATGGACTCTCGTAAAGAGGAAGTGAACACATGACTGAATGTTCTAGCCCCTGCCAAAGTGTGAGCATCTGAGGAGGGAGAGGATGTTATATTTCCTTAGCGGGCGTGCCCATTCTTGCATTATGATCTTGGTGGTGTCATCCTCGTCGGAGATGACCTTTGTGTATTTAGTGACTTGTAATTCAGGGAACCAATGAGGGTCATGAACGTTGTAGTTGGTGCACTTGAGAAAGGGAACCTTTCCAAATGGCAGGTCATCACGAAGAACACTGAAGGGAAGCACCATATCAGGAATATGTCGTTCTTTTGACTTGGTGTGGGATTTTGGCTAGCTGGATGAAGCCATTCTTGGAGCAGATGGTACTGGTGATAAAATATTCATGAAGTATGGAGTGAGTGGGATTAATGGAGTCTTGATATGAATGGTTTTGGGTGATGTATGGAGTGCGAAGGGAAGAGGCTAGCGACAATGGTGAGGGAGAAAGAATTGAGGGAATTTTTGAAGTGGCAAGAGTCACATGAATACTTGGTTATTCATGCATGAGAATTCATCATGCCATGTCTTTCTAGGAGCTGGTGGATACTTTTGAAGGGTCCAGCTATTAGGATTTTCATGGTGCACTATCGTTTGGCATGTGTTTCATTAATGCTGGGATTTATGCAAATTTTTGTTGTAAATGATGCTTTTAATTGTGATCTAGGGAAACCTATACTTTATCTTGCTGTGTTAATGAGCCGCCAGTTTCAGAATTAGCTAGAGAAGACGTGTGCAGTGGACTTGTCACTTTGAGTATTAGTATTTCCATTCTCTGGCCACCACCAGATTTTCAAAAGAAGGAAGATATATTGCAGGAGAATCCATGCATAGATTTAAGTTCCATAGGTGCAACACATGGATTAGTGCACCTAAATGGGAATTGATTATGGAATTATAGAAGTAGTGTGGCCCCAAGTGGGTCACCACATGTCCACATCCTGACGTAGCTAGTGAGTGGTTGCACAAGTAGGAGAAAGTTGGGTGCAATGACCTCTGTTAGGATCCATTGGTTGATCAAGGTGTCGATAGTAGTTTTGGGTTTAATGAACATATGTGCAGGGAATATTTCATCTAGAGGTAAGGAGGGTTGCCTACATCTCCCAATGTAAAATTGGAGAATTTATGATAGAGGGTGTTTCTTGGGGACCAAGCGATGGTCATTCATATAGTGAATATGCAAAATACAATTTTTTTTTGTGATCCATCGTCATTCGCAAGGACATGTGTATTGACGAATGTTGACATCTAGTCAAAATATATTTCATACAGAGACTTCAATAGTTTTCCATTTATTATATGATCCTCGATGTGCATCCCAATATCCTACAACAATCACTATCATTATTGAGTTAAGTGCGCGAGCCCACAGATACTTGAGAATGTGATGAATCCATGCAAGTAAGGTGTCCATTGACTTTCACCCATCATATCGATAGGGGACAAAATATTCCATGCACTCTTCTGCCGAAATGTGTGTGCATATTCTTTTTGACACCTTGTAAATATGGTTTTTCCATCTATCCAGTGCATCCTCAGAATCTGTATCATAAGATTTGACACTCCTCCAACTTCATTCTCCATCTGTGGTGGGGTTGACATAGTCCTCCTTGCACCCTGTGAATTTGTGGACGTTTTCAATAGTTGAATCCATGCATCATCATCTACAGGGTCGTTGTAGAAATCATCCTCATATGGATCCAATGATGCAACCACACACAAGGTTTCATTTTCAAAGGATATCTACCTCTTCTTTAAGTTTAGCACCACATTATTTTCAAAGTCCCAGTCGATTCCCAACAATGTAGTATAGGGATCAGACTTGTCCATTATTTCGATGATTTCAAATTCAACCTTTGTTTCACCCCTTCAATATTCACTTCAACCTTCTCCAGTCAGCTTATGAGATAGATCTTGTATTGATTGGCTACCTAGAGTTGTATGGGTGACCGAATCAACTTAGGATTTCCCATTGCTTCCCAAGAATTCTTCGGTAAAATGTTCACGTCGGATCCCAGATACAACATGACTATGTCCATCTCATACCCACCAAGATTTATTGTCATCTTAAATCTGTGGCCAATGCACTTTTTCTTGCTAACCTAACAAACATACCTTTTAGGTAGCGGAGATGATATGGTAGTCTCTTCTCCTTTTTCCTTCATGCAAGAATTCAACATATGGGTTAACTTACTGGCAGCCTCCGGATCTATAAAAAAATGAAAACAATGGTGAAAGAGGGTATTGAATTGATCTTCAACTTCTTCCATGTGACCTAGGTCATGTAAGGCTTCTGCGTGCACTATGTGTTGAAACTTCTCCTGGAATTGTTCTTCTTATACCTTTTTCTCATCACATCACATTATAGTATGCCTGTGTGCTTCTTCAATTGATATCTAGGTCCCACGTTGGATCTCCTCATGCATGTGATCCTCCTCCAAATACCTTTGTGTCATGCATTACAATTCTTCGCACACACGGGTTTCCTCCGGCGACCTCTACATTTCTCACTACACCTCTTCATGGATATGTGCCTCCTCCAATGAACTTTGTGTCTCTCTTTTCTCCTCATCCTAGATTCATGCCTCTTCTATAGACATTTTAGTCACACATTGCAACTCCTCACATTCTCTTTCTTCTTCAATGACTCTCTACGCATCACACAAAAAATTCTTCTGGTGAGCAACATCAAACTTAGGAGGGGGCTAGGGTTCCTTCTTGATATTCTCATTTGGTCATTGACCTAAGCCTTCACCGTGCTCAAATTATCCTCCTGTCTTATCCCCTCTTCGGGTTACAACTCGGACGTCTTCTTCCCCATTCTTCTTTTTGTTCTTGCACGGCTTGACATGCACCATGTTACAGTTGGCCTTCTTATATTCCCACTTCTTCAACAAATCGGGACAATCTTTTGTAGCATGTTCATGATTGTAACAATAGGCATAGAGCACACACGACTTAGTAACAAACCGTGATCCATGAACAATATCACCACAATTGAAACATGGTGGTGTCATACCACCTCTGCCACCATATTTGTGGCCATGCCCATGCCCATATCCACCTCGAGGTCCTCCTTGATATCTTCCCTTTCTTGTGTCACTGCTTTCACCACCTTTTTTCTCCTCTTTCACCCAGAAGGTGTCTTGGGTGTTATCTTTCATCATCTGAAGGGAGCGACAACTATTTACATCATGGCCAATGGACTTACAAAATTCATAGAAAGGGGTGTGAGTCCTCATTTGATACTTCTGTAATGTGGGATAGTAGGGTGGCCCATGTCTCCACTATTTGTAGATCTCACACCATTCAAATTGTCTAGATGGAAATGGAATCGACGTGCCCATCGCCATATAATTTGGAAGGACTATGCACTTGTCTCAACAATGCCCCTCCAAACGAAAAGTAGTGCACCATGTGTGCTCGCACACGACTTTAACTTTGTCCATATCTTACAACTGGATTTTTACATTGGTCAGTTGCAACTACACCTTCGCCAACACGGGTGATGTTTTTTGCCTCCCGATGTGTCTTCCAATCGCATCGCGATTTCGACTACCTCGACTTGAGTCATCACCTTTTTCTAGGTGAGTGGGACTCAAATATGGGGGAGAAACCCCACAATGAACCATTCTCTTTGTTGCATGTCCTGGATTTGTAACTTCAACTTGTCCAACAAAATCTTGAATCACTGGTCATAATCTGAGACGATCTCTCCTTCCTTCTGTTTGATTTATTTGATCTCAATTATATATTGGGAATCAGAATTCGGCTTTTGAAACTACCGAAGTAGAGCCTGATTGATCTCGTTCAGGGACCTTTCCTATCCCACTGGCACAATGGACTTGTATTTCATGTACCATGTCAAGGATCTATCCCTAAAGGTAGTCTCTAGTTATGCAATCTTCGTCGCATTGTCTGTAACTCTCTTTACAGACTAGATTGCTTCACAGGTAAACCAATGTTTCTCTCCATCGTTCCTACCCATTCCATGGAACATGGGTAATCTCAGTGTACTGTCTTGATTTTGCATCTTCAAACTAGGACTAGTTCTTCCCTTCTGACTATTATGGGATGGATCTTTCCAAACTACTATCGGTTGGGGTAAAATATTGTTGACTTCACCTTCTTATTCACTTACTTCATCACTTCTTTCTTCTTCTTCTCTTTCCTTGACTCCAATCTCTTCATTAACTGTAGTGTTTTCTTCTTGGTTAAAAATTCACAAGGGGGGTGGTACAAAAGGGGGGTAAGACCATATTCTTCTTATCATTCTCGTGAGGTGACCCAAAGAGCTATATATTTGTAGCCATGCAAGAACATCCAATATTATCAACTCATCTCCCCCACCACTAGGGGAGCCTCCATATTATTTCTCTTCTGGCGCACTACCAATCTATGCCATCTCTGCTTGACCTGATTGCACACCACCAACATGCACTTATGCCTTCAGGCTAGTCCATGTTCCATCTCTTGGTCTAATATGCACACTACCACCTTGTGTAGAATCACTCTCTCCAATCATCATGTTACTTCTCCACTCACCATCCTCTCTCCTTCCCAACACACTGCCACTATGTTGAGAGCCAAATTATCTTTTGATTGGTTCCTCATGATACTACGTGAAAACTTCACTTCTTGTCAGTGTGTAACTATGCGATGCTTCCTCCTCCTAGTTTGTGGGTGCATCACAAATTTTATCCCACACACCACACATGTGTGCTCCTTCCTTTCTTAAGGTTGTGTCATACCACAACAAGTAAAGGGTACAATTTTCATCACCTATGCCCTTACTACCACTACTGTCACTACTGGAATCTTCGATTCCAAGCCTCTTCGATTCCAAGCCTCTTCAAAAGAATTTCCTTGCCTGTGCTCCACTCTGGCACCACATCCCCTCCCTCGTCACTGGATTGTGTGAGTTTCCTTTTCATTTTGGGCCTGAAACCTCGTTGTGCACCCTTGGTTATATCTTCTCTACTCCTCCACTCAAATTTCTCTATCAACTCATATCTTTTTGTATATATCTTAGATCTTTTTCTCCTCTTCTCTTTTGGGTCCATTCCAGTCCTCACCTCATCTCAACACCTTCTTGGACCCTCTTCAATGGATCCATATTCTGGATCTTCTTCCCCCACCTCTTCCAATGCCACCCCCCAGAACTAGGGGGGTTTACTTGGCCTTTCTTTTAGGATCCATGCACATCAATTCCTTCTCTACGAATAACATCTTGATCCACAACGATATATATATTGAGCATTCGATTTTGAGGATATTCTTCGAACTTTCTTTCAGCCTCATTGAAAGAATTGCAATATTGAATGATGAATTCAACAATGTAGATTTATTTCACTCGAGCGAACCATAAATCAATCGCTTGAGTCCAATTTTTTTCTAGAGCCTTCAAATTGTCACACTTGGTTTGATTCCAAACTATTTTCTCCACTGGTAACACAATCAAATTGATAGAAGCTTGTATTTTTAACCATTCATGCAACATACATGGAAATTCTCCAAAGAAGAGCTCATGCATGTCTGAGTAAATGTATCAGTCCTTCCATTCCTTTACGTTCACATATCCTTGCATCTCTAAAAGAAAAAACTAATCATATTTTTCTTCTATCCAAACTTGAATGTCCTCGTTATAAGGATTCCACCACATTTCTCTTTTACTCCATCAATTTCAACAAGACTTCAGGTCTCGACAACAAAAGCATTTGTTGGATTGTTAGTCTCCATTTTGGTTCACACTTGCATGTGCACTGACCTTCCTAACGATGGGGTGGTTTAGACACGGGGTTCATATAGATCATGTCCAACAAAACCCCTAAGCACTGACATATCAATTCTTGACCAAGGTCGAGGAAATTCTGACCTGAGATGCAAAGAGGATCATAGAGACCATAAGGTCTTGTGTCAATGATCAATGATTAAACATTAAGCATACTAAATGCTACTGTAGTTGGAGTCCATATAACTCATATTTGATACTTCATTAAGGACTAAGAATGAAAAAAATACACATCCACATTCCACCCAGTCATAACAAACAAAAACTGGGTTGTAACTTCCGTATACTCATTGCTAGAAGGATTTCATCATAACAGAGCTATAAATTATGCTGAACATTAGCCTATGATAGTCATGGAATAACATATAATCATTATATCAATAGGAGAAATACATAGAATTCACCATGCGCCTTGCTTAGGACTCAAACATATCAAAATGCATGAATATATCCAAGGACATTACAATACTGAAACTGACTTAGAGTAAGCTCGATGCTGGTAACTAACTCGAAACTCTCAGACTAGATGAATAGATTCTCATCAAATCCTTAAGATAATAGCCAAATTTTATCTGAGATTAAAGCTCCTTTTTATGTCCTTTGCTGATGGAGAGAGTTTTCCCTTCCTGTTCTACTCCACTTGCTTATTTGATCCAATTGACTTGCATGCTTCAGGTACCTGCAAGCACTCCACGTAGACTTTCTACATTAGGGGAAATCTTAACTTCCTAACCTGCTCCTCTTCTGGCCACCCCACATATTTGTATCATGATGGAACTATTCATTTGGGGAGATATCTGGGTGATTCCTTTCTTGCTTCCGACGAACATTTTCTTGGTTTCTATTGTAATTGAAAAAACTCGGATCGACATGCATTTGGTATTTTTTATGTTCCGGGCTCTGCTAATAAAACTTTATTCGATGCGCACTTCATGGAACTCCTCACACAATTACTTAGGTGCACATAGAACTTATAAAATGGGAGCACAATGCTTCCTTGGTGCACGTGCACAAAAGTTAACCCAAAAATTTGGGTGCCTATAGACACCACACTTTGTTTTGGGACGACGCCTAGAAACAACTTCATGCCTGGGGAACTCATGCAACTCTCCAACCTCTCAAAAACACCATGACAACTCAGGGAAAAATATGGGTGTGGAAATATTGTGGGAGTGATTTGAAAGATGGCTAATGGAGTACATGGATCCCGATAGAATAATGGAATTGGGTTGGTCATCGCAATGGGAAAATTTATGGCAGAAGCTCCAAAATCATAAAATCATGAAGCATGATGGACCAGATAAGTTGAGATTGGGCTTGTTGATCTTTATGTAGCTTAATACTTATTTTATTCTAATATCGTTTTACTTAATTTTTTTTTTATTGTGGTGGGTTCATTCACGATGGGTGTATTTTATTTCCCAAAGAAATTTGTGTTATACAAAATGCACCTTTCTTCTTCGTCACATGCAAATTGCACCAATAATTAAGCATTTTCTTGATATCCTTTATGGCAGGTTCATGGGTTGGTGGACTCCTGGGTTCACTTGCTCTTCTTTTTAATTTTTCCACCACCAAAGTACACCAAAACTTCTGTGACCCTCATAATAGCTCTTAAATATAATCTTCTTCCTATCCTTTACACCATGGGTTCATGAGTTCTCAAACTCGCAGAATCATCCTCACATTTCCTCCATGCCTACCACCATGCTATTCTAAATCCATTACCTTTGTCACATTTCTCGAGATCTATTTAATGCTATTCCTATGGAAATTAACTGCTAATTGAATTCTGAAAAGGCCATTATTGATTGCATACTTCTCGAAGTAATGTCATTTAATTGTATTAACTTCTCCATTGAAAAGGACTCAAGTAATATTAACGAAGAAGATTATATTTCAATATTCTAAGGAATTATAAGAAGATTTCACCATCTACACTAGAATTTCCATGATAAAGCGACAATTTTGTGGAGACACAGTTAACCTGTTCGCACGAGAAGACTACAATTTTAACTGGTCAAGGTCTTACTCATATTTCACAACATTTCCTCTACCATAAAGAAATGAAAATAATACTTGGACATCATGTATTTCTCTAGCTGGATGTGTTCCTAAAGTTTTTTATTGCAAAAACATAGTTTCCTAGTGTGTTGACAAGTTTATTCAAAATTGAATGGAAATTCTTCTACACAATGGATCCCATGTCTCTTTAGCTCCTTCAACTATAAGGAAAATGTTAAAATTACCAGAACCAACTATTATATTCAAAGGATATGAAGCTAAATTTTCCTTAAGGAGAAGAATGATAGATTAGATCTTCTGTAAGAATACTTACAAGATCCTTCAACATTGCCAGAGGATATATCTAGAATTCAGGTTAGTTCATTGAAAAATCCCTACCGAGAAGTAGCATGGATTTTGCTAAAATTATAGGACAAGAGTATACAGAAACCAATCCATGGTTGGATCTTTATAAATTATATTTTACATTCCATGCACAAGCGATTTTTGATTGGGGAAAAATGATATCTACTGAAATTTCTTTGCAACTGTCAAATTATAAAGACACTAATAATTTCTACATGTCTTCCTACTTGATATTTTCTATTACTTACTATCATATCTTCAAGGGATTGAATATAGGGAAAAGGGTATATTTTAATGTTGACCCTGTCACAATGTGGTATCAATCCTTGTGGAGGAAAAATGATGCTCACTACTTTTATGAAGTATATCATGAATTCGTGTATGTTTTTAAGAAACTATTCTTTGGAGGAAATACATCCAGATTGTCACAGGAAGCAATAAATTTTATGAATAAGAAGGAGATTGTAGAAGAGATGGAAAAATACAATATTATAAGAATGTATTTCTCTCATGAAAAACTCCTTTATCTTCCTTACTATGTTCTATATAGATTATTTGTTGTTGTATTGGCAAGACAATACAAGTCCTGATTGCATTTATTCTATGAGAAAAAGAAGAAGCAATTTATCCCACCACCTTGGAAGATCAGTGAAATCTTTCCAAGAGGAACTACTAAAATTGATGAATATTCTACACAATTTGATTAATATAAGATGAAATTTGCAAAAGAGAGTAAGGGTTTTGACCCTAATCATATTTTTCATGATGACATTGTATCAGTTGGATTCAATAGTACACTTATTAATACTTTTATATTTGGAGAAGAAGAAGGAGACAACCATGATCCTCCAGCTGAATCTATTGAAAGGAAAGTAGGTGATATTGAAACCATAATAAGTACCACAGACCAATATAAGAAGAAAGGAAAACCTGTTGATACTGAGAGGGGGGTGAATCAGTATCAAGTACAATTTAAAAACCTTTTTCAACTTATACTTAAACCATTCAATTATATCCAATGAGAAATAAGCAATAGTATAAGAGTTACACCAATACACCACAATACACCATGCACAATATATGAGAAATAATCAATAGTTTTGTTCAAAGGAAGTAATGACTTCCAAAGGTAGCTGCAGCTTCCAAATGTAAAGGGAGGGATAAAAATCCAAGAGGAAGATACAATCCTCCAATATCAATAGAGATTTGAACTCTCTATCATTGCCCCTTCCTTCCACCCAAGAATATATGAGAGATAATAAAACTTTATTCAATTCTGGTATGTTCAGAAGACCCAACTTTTACAGCATGCCCTGCACTCAATATTTAACATATGATTCTAAAACTCGTAAAAAAGAAACTAAAGTCCGTACTCTTTCCAATGGAAGTGGTCCCACTGCATTTGGAGTCTGTATGAAAAAGTTATGACTGTTTTACCCAGAACACCTGTTTTTTGACTAGTTTCAGGACTGGTCACAAACCCTATATTCCACATAGTGTATCTCCATAATTATAGTGAATCAAGAGCTGAACTTTTTACCAGAGGTACCTTGATATGTCTTCTAACTACCATAGAGATTTCACCATCTGAATCGTTCTAGAAAAAACGTTATAGCAAAAATGGTAAGATGACCTGAAAATGACATACCTTAGAACACATCACCAAAAGACTTCATCCTCCCTTGAAATCCGGCCTTATTTTTCTTCTTCTTCCCTATGAAATTCGACTTGTATCAAATGAATGTATAATGATGTTTATTTATACCATTTATGTCACTTCCTTTTAACATTAGGGCCGACCTGACACTTTCTTATTTTGTAATTCTTTTCTTTAATTATCT
>ML815189.1:131945-171317 GCA_009831015.1 Picea engelmannii | reverse complement strand
TTTCTCAAGAGACCTTTGATGACTTTGAGAAGCACACTAGAGGCATTGGTTCCAAGCTCATGAGGAAAATGGGCTATGATGGCCAAGGGCTAAGCAAGGAAGGCAAAGGGATTGTGATTCCCATTGTAGCTCAACAAAGGCCCAAGCATGCAAGCCTAGGATTTGGTGGATAAGAAGCTAACACAAGTGCAACTCAAACCAGCTTTGTCAAGGAAAAATGAACCAAAAAAGAAGCCATTCCCAAGAAAAAGGAAGTTGGAAAAGTAATGTGCAGTAAGTCACTCAAGTATGCTTTTAGAGGCTTGGAAAAGAGAAGCAAAGAGATGATTCCACCATCCAGATTTTCTCCAACTCTTGGGGAACCAAGAAACCAAGATGACAAGCATCATCACAAACTGAAAATATATGGCATAGTTTGTTTCTAATGCAAGAAAATGGTCCATAAGGCTAGTGATTGTTGTCACTCTAGAAGGTCAAGCAACCCATGCAAGAACTATTGTCAATATTATAAATTAACTAGACATTGGGAGGCCAAATGTTGGAGGGTTCACCCAAAACTCCATTCCAAGAACTGAATAGCCAAGAAGAAAGCTTGGAGATTCAAGGTCAAGGGGAAAGAGGGGTTGCTTACACTTGCATCCCAGGGAGCAGTGGTTGTCCAACAACTTATTGCAACAACAAATGTCATCTCTATCCATGAGAAGGACATCAAAGTTATGCCAAAATCAAGCCCTACACAACTCTTATCTTCCATCCTATAGTGTAGGCATCCTTTATTTAAGATTTGTCTAAGTCTTCTTGATGGTTAGAGAATAATATTGAAGGGAGTTGAATATTTTGGGGACTAAAAACATGAAAATGGGGAGGTGTGATCTGAATTGGATCCTCTCCAAAAATTTATAATAAGCACTTAGTTGTTTTCCCTTTTGAAAATTTTAAAAACATGTCCTTTTTATTTTATTTTATCTTTTTGGAAAAAAAACGGAAGTGGAAATGAACCATTGTGATGGTTGGCCTTCCAAAGGCAACCCATTAAAAATGAAGGTCATCGTGAAGAAGATCATCAATAGGGAGATGCAAGGAGAAATGGGGAAGGACAATAACATAAATTAGAGCTTGAAGAGGGCAAGCTGCTTGAACTTGATTAGATGAAGGATTTAATGAGCCCGTTCACTCTAAGCGAAGGTGTCTCTAAGCCATGGCCATCTACAATTTTGTATTGTCAATGAGTAACAATACCCAAACTTCAAGGGGTGTTTGGTAGCAAGTTTTTTGGGATGCACTTATATATTTAATTAGTACATGGTCTGGATGGAAGATGTCTATAGTTTTGATACCAATCATCAATTTGCAGTCCTTGTTACCTTACAGTTTCTACGAATTTAATGTTCATGTCATATTTGTCACATCCCCTTCGTTATGACATCAAAATAAGTGAGTATAGTAGAGGTAAAAAAAAATTGAAACAATTTTTAGGACAAGTGATATGCGACAAAAACATACATTAATAATTACACATTCAATCTCATCACATCACCACAAAACAAAATCTAATTACAACATCACTATTATTCAATATCAACCATAGATATACCATAAGATAGCTAACCTCCCAACCTATCCTGCAATGTTAGGACCTCCAAGACACATAATCAACGCTCAAGTCCAATATTCATTCGATTGATTTTGACCATTCGCGGTCTCAGGACTGGCCACTGTTCTAAGGAACATGGAGGTATTTAATTCCCTTAACCACAATACCATTATGAAACTCAAGACTAATTTCAACAACAATACTTAATAATAAATTCTTCGAGACACAATAGAATAATCTACATAGCATAAACAATCATTTAAGCAACACCCACATTGCAACATAATCCAATTTACATCACAATTGTAAACAATTAAGACACTGAATTAGTAAAATTCTTATATTTTTGTTCTTTTTCCTTTATTTATATATATACCCCTTCTTCAGCCTTAATGCAACTATGTCAACATTTGATTACAATAATTGATAATTTAACCATGATTGTGTCACAAATCTAACAGATAAAAAAAACTTGTGTAGTCCCAAGACACAAATAATAGACTACCTAAAGGTGCTAGTCAAGGAATACTATCAAGGTGCACAACTTGTGCCTTCACTAGGTTGAAGGATTAAAGGAGAAATTAATCGACCTAAAATAATAATGATCTTCAAGCAATCCAGTACTAAACATTATCTATAACTTAAGATTTCACAATCATACTGATTATCTAATTTCTTTACTCAATGATTAAATTTCCTTAACTTCTATTGCTTATTTGGACAAGTAATAATTAGTTTATAAGTTATTACCATCAACTACAAGTGGGTTGTCAGTAAAATAAATGATATTCCCTTCCAATTCAAAATTGTTGTCAAGAAAGTTGCTCACTAAAACTGATCATTCCATTTTTAACCTATTACTAATTAAAAAGTTATCACCCTTCCATCTATAGCTAAGTATATCTAATGAAAGAGGTATCCTAATCTTCCAACTTCATTATTAGATCTATCACTCATAATATTCCTTCTTTATTCCTTAACAAAACTAAGTGAAATTCAATTATAAGGGACTATTCACAAAAGAAGAGTGATTACAACCTAAAGCCATACATTATTGGGTAAGATATTACTCTACAAAAATGTTATATTAATCAAATAATTTCTTGCAATTTAACTACCAAGGGATTCCATCTACTCATATGGTATTTTAAAATTAAATTAAAAAGAGAGAGAATGTGATAACATCATGCTATCATGACAGAACACGCCAATGACACATGTACACACAGAAAACACCGTTGACACATGCACACACAGAATAATTAATTGGAGTGCAATTAGGACCCTTCGAACCATCCGTCTAGTGATTAACATCCTGATACATTGGTAAATCTTATGGATTGCAGTCATCGATCTGCTAGCAATTTCATCATATCCAAGGGTATGCACCTATGAGGTGTCATCGTAAGGATCAATACACGTTCAAAAAGTCTCAGGAAATCTGATCGACGCTTTCCCGTAATAGTGTAGAGAAGAGAATATCACTTAAGACTCAACAATAAAGACAATTTGTTTGCAATCGCAAAGTGTAACTGATTGAATGAGGTGATGAATTAGATCAACGGGTTATTACGACGTTGTTGTGGTTCCAACTAATCTACATATTAGAGATTCACGCGTGAGAATTTTTTTAAGAAAGGTCAGTAGGTAAATCAATTTTCTATTAGGGAGAAGCTCAACATGGTGGAAGTGTAATCTGATATTTGTTGTCGACAAGAAAATTAGCGGGGGCATCACAACCGATTTGTCGATAAAAATTATCAGTACAATCTTGTGTAAAAAGGGGAAATTCACACCCTTTGAGACGTACTTGAATAACAAAATTTGATAGGGACAAAGCAACTAAAGTTGGCAGCACATCCACTAAGTGAAATCATTGGTTGACAAAATTTTTGGACGATCAAGAAAAACGCGACCAACCCTCTTCTACTCAGCTCGGTTGCGGAAGGCTTAGGTAAGACCACCAATTGACAAGTTAACAAAGTAACAAAGGAATCTAAAGTGTGTGTCTTAACAATCTTCAGAAGAGAGAAAAACAAGTAAATAATGTTACGTAAAAGGTCAAGGAATCCAGACAATATCATGCAATTCAACCCGATCGACTAATCAACTACTCTCTGCTCATAGATTCGATGGTACATGATCTCATTGAATAGATTAAAAGTTGTTATCTTCCTTCGTAATAAGAAATTTAGTCTGTAATGGTGCATTAATTTTCTTTTAGAGTACTACAAGAGTCGACTCTGTGAAATTCCAATTCGACATGCTACACATATCTAGCATCAGTAGTTAAGGTTCACAATACACGAAAAAGCAAGGCGTTAACTGTTAGATCGGATATCAATACTTAATTGTCCAAGGAAGAACCGACCCCTTCGAATAGTAATGCTACATCTAGAGAGATAGGAAGCAATCACCAGATGAGTGTAAGACATGTATTATTATTATTTTTATCACAATAAACAATAAGAGATTTGGTATTTCTTTTCCCATAATCTCAGAAATAACCACAAAAAACTACCACATAAAAATATTTATAATTAATTAAATAACATACAAAGAAGGATAACGTTGTAATATATTCAAGACTTATAATTGTATATAATCATCATCCAGTATTCCCAATAGCTTATTGAAGGGATGTAATTCGTAGTATTTTAAAAGAATATTACAGTTGGTATTCTTAATTAAATGAATCGAGGATAACAAGTGTATTAACATAATATTGTTTAGCTAGATAATTCTTAGAGGAAACACCGTGACTGCAACAATTATATTAAGATCATGAAACAATCACGGTGGAACATTTCTTATTACATCTAACATAGATTTAATTTATTAAGAGACATAGAGGTAGATTGACATTATGTTTCAACACAACTTCACCATACAAATAGAGATATAAAAAGTGTAATCCACAAACTGAGAGTACAAGAATTTTGATAAAAGCGCAGTCATTTAAAAAAAAAAACTGAACACCAAGAAAATGACTTCACTTATCAATCAACCATGATCGATTAACTAATTGCATAGGATATATCATATATAAAATTCGGTTAAATTTACAGAATATTTTTATGGCATCAACTAGATTAAATCAATTCTTGTCATACGGTAATCATAATACTTTTCTCATCCTTGGAAGTTGTAATTTATACAAGTTTTTTCTTTCAACAAGTGTATAACGAAATAAAATACCATAACCGAATTGACGATATGTGATGTTGATCTTCACCTTGGAAGCTTGCAACCGTTCTTTTTCCTTCCTTTCTTGCTAATCAACCTTCACTGGTACCTCCCATCCAACACTAGGGTTACTCTTCTTCCCCCTTATCCTGTCGAGCTGCAAAGGGGCCACACACAGGAAACCAAAAACAATGGCTCCAAGCTTGCCTCGCAAGGAAGAACTTCCACTCTTTTCTTCAAGCTTGGTATCCCAACTCTCACAAGTAAAACCTAGTCCACAATAATTTTGGCAGCATAACCTTACCAAGAATATTTGAGATCTAATTCCCTTCTACACCATTTGTTTTATAGAAATTTCCTCACTGACACATGTCCACATGCACAATTAATAAACTTTTTAATTAATTTAATTTGGATTATTCACCCACACACTTGTCACGCTCTCTCTATGTTGCACAAACAATTACCAATTTTATTTTATTAAAATGTCAATTTCCCTCACATTCCCCAATGTGTTCCTATTTTCTCTCTTAGTTGTCCCTTTGTTCCCCATATTCTCATTTAATGAGTATCTCCTAGCTAGATTTTAGTTAGAGTTGGATTAGGAGTTTTCTTCTAGTTAGACTACTGGTAGCTTGACTCTAGATACTATTCTATGTGTACACCTATTCTCTCATAATCTATTTCTTTCTATTTTAAAAATACTTTTTATTATTTTCATGCACACATGTGAAATTTATCCAATCTTTAGATTTTATTTCCCTTTTTCCTAGAGTTTGATTATTCTCTAATCTTTTAACTTATGTCATAATTCATTTAGTCCCTTAATTAAAATTTATACTTAGACTTAGTTTTAGACTTAGGCTTAGACTTTTATTGGGCTTTATAACTACTAAATTCATTGTTTAATTAATTAATTTAATCCGACAAGCTATAATCATTTAAATGTCTTCTAGGCCACCTAGATTTATTGACTCAAGTTTTTTTTTTTATTTACCCGACGTGCCCTTCAAGACACACCTCCATGCTCCAAGGGTGCCACTCGCCTTTGACTGGTTTTGTAAGTTTTCCCAACCCTTGGAGTCAACACTCCATTCAGTTGACCTTGTGAGAGACTAAGGGTTTCTAAGGAATATAGACTCTTCCTTATTGCACGCTCCTTAGAAATCTTCATGAGAGACTGTCTCGGTCCACCCTCATGACATCGTGGACCTCTCAAACTAGGTAATCGTTAACCTACCATTCGAGCCACGACAAGAGTGCTAGTAGGCTATGAAAGGGACACTGCCACACCTCTCCCTCAATGCCTGGTTTCTATGCATGGCCCCTCTACTCCTTATGTGAGTCGGATTAACAAGCATCATCTAGCCTGCATCCACTAATAAAAACCGTGACAATAATCCATATACATAAATCATACTATAATCAATCATATGTCACAAGTGTGTAAAATGAAATACTCAATCAAAATATAATTTACTCCCTAACTCAATCTGGAGTCCAAGGAAGTCCATTGATGCCATCAACATCCATAACTTGTCACGTGTCCTGCACACTCATGAAAACTCGTCAATATCATCTGCCAATATATATACATCAAATAACAATAAGTCACAACACATCATCATCATCATGTATAATCCATAATCGAAACGAAATCATAATGTACCATAACCAGATCACTTTCACACAAGTGTCCTCAAAGAATAGGTCAATAAAAGTGTGCTCAATAGAGCGGGATGTTACATACACCCTCTCTTGTTTTAAGCTTCGTCCCAAAGTTTGTAAAGTATATAAATGTAAGTAAAATAAATGTATCTGACATAGATCTATATGTCTAATCTATCAAACACGTAAGGAAGTTGTTGACGCATCTCATACGTGTCCTCCCAGGTAACCGAGTGTAGACTATAGTTATCCCACAAGACCTTGACCTGATCGACTATTCGACGCCATAGCTGTCGAATGCGATGGTCCAGAATGCAGATTGGCTTCGCCATGAGAGCACCCTCATCTGAAACCTGAAAATAACTCATGTCAATAACATGTGAAGGATCACTAATATAGTGTCTCAAAACATATACATTAAATACATTGTGCATACACCTCAAATAATTAGGCAAGGCTAGTCGATAAGCCACAGGTCCCTTCTTTTCCACAACTTCGAAAGGTCCCACAAACCTAGGAGAGAGTTTATCACCCTTTCCAAACTTGATCAAACGCTTGTGTAGTTTTACCCACAAGAAGAATCGGTCGCCAACTTCATAACTATGGTCAACGCGATGCGTATCAACATAACTCTTCTACCCATATTGCGCTTCTTTAATCCTTTGTCTTATCGATTACATATGTTCTTCCATTTGTTGAATCACTTCTGGTCCTACGAGGACCCTATCCTCAAGTCGATCCCAACTCAACAACGTCTAACACGGTTGTCCGTAAAGAAACTCAAACGGGGCCATATTAATCGTACTCTGATAGTTTTTGTTGTATGCAAACTCTACTAGTGGCAAGAAATCTTCCCAACGTTTTTGTTGATCCATTACATACATACGCAACAAAACCTCCAAAATCTAGTTCGTTCTCTCTGTTTGTCCGTCTATATCAAGGTGATACGTTGTACTAAAATTCAGCTGTGTTACCAAAGCCTCTTGGAAACTGGTCCAAAACAGTCCTGTAAACACCGGTCCTCGATCGGATATGATCCGTCTTGGTACACAGTGTAACCTCGCAATCTCGCTAACAAATACTCTAGCTATATCTGGCGCCTGATACATCATACGTACTGGGATAAAGTGTGCACTCTTCGTCAGAGTGTCCACTACCATGAAAATCAAATCATGCCTCCTTGTCGTCAATGGAAATCCAACGATAAAGTCCATCGAAATGACCTCCCATTTCGATTTCGAAATATCGTGTGGTTGTAACAATCCTGTTGAATGTCTATGTTCAGTCGTCACTTGCTGACATTCTAGACATCTCGCCACGTAACTTATTATGTTTGATTTCATTCCCTTCGAGAAGAATAAAGGCTTAAGGTATGCCTTCATCTTCATGACTCCCGGATGAGCCATGTACACTGCTCAATACGCTTCACTCAAGATCAAACTTCTTAATTCGTCATTATGCGGTACATAAATTATTCCGTTAAATCTCAACAATCCATCGTTTTCTAATGAATAACCTTCATACTTCGGTACCATCATGGTATCTTGTTCAATGTTATTCTTAACATCCTTGTACCAATCATCGTCAATCTGTAAGGCTAGAATCTTTTCTCGAAGATTCATCTTAAGCGGTATTACCGAGAATATGTGTGGTCTTTGACTCAACGCATCTACCACTTTGTTCATCATTCCTTTAATGTAAGTAATCTCAAAGTCGTATTAGCTAAGTAGTTCTGACCAATGCCTTTGTTGCGCGTTCAAGTCGCTCTGTGTAAAGATATGTAGCAATCCACAGTGATCTGTCTTTAATTAGAATTTCCGTCCAATTATATAATGTCTCCAAACTCTCAAGGCATATAGCCAATAACTCCAAGTCGTGCGTTGTGTAGTTCTCCTCATGCCTTCTTATTTCGTTGAAATGTAAGTGATCACTTGACCGTATTGCATCAATGCACTGCCTAAACCTTCCTTGGATGCGTCTGTACATACCAAGAATTCTTTGTCCATGTCGAGGACCTTTAGTATCGGTGTTGTCTTCAACAACTCCTTGAGCCTTTGAAATTCTTCTGCGCATTTCTCAGTCCATACGAACTTCTTGTTCTTCTTCTACAATTCCCTGATCAGATTTGATATCTTCGAAAAACCTTCGACGAATCATCGGTAATATCCTGATAAACCCATAAAGCTACGTATTTTTTATACATTTGTCCGTGTTGGCCATTCCATAATAGCCTCTACTTTCGCTAGATCCACAACAATACCTTCACCAGATATAATATGTCCCAAGTAATGAATCTTTGATTGGTAAAAATAACATTTTGATAGTTTCCCGTACAATTTGTTTTCTTGTAGACACTATAGGACCAATCTTAAATGTTCATCATGCTCTTCTTTCATTCGAGAATAAATTAGTATGTCGTCAATAAATACTTGAACAAACTTGTCCAAGTATTCACGAAACACCCCATTCATCAAACTCATGAATACCCCAAGGGCGTTCGTCAATCTGAATGGTAAAACTGTAAACTCGTAGTGTCTAAATCTCATCTTAAATGTGGTCTTAGGGATATATTCTTCTTTAATCCATAATTGGTGATATCCTGATCTCAAATCAATCTTCGAAAACATTGTCTCTCCCTTCATCTGGTCAAACAAATCATCTATTCTTGGCAACAGATACTGGTTCTTGATTGTCGCTTTGTTCAATTGACGATAGTCAATACAAAGTCTCCATGATCCATCCTTATTTCTCATGAAAATAACTAGCGCACCCCAAGGTGACACACTTGGATGTATAAGTCCCAAGTCCAATCGTTCCTACAATTGCATTTTCAACTCCCTCAATTCAGGTGTTGACATCCGATATGACATTCTCGCTATCGGTTCATTTCTAGGTTTCAATTCTATTGTAAACTCCAACTCTCTTTCGGGTGGTAATCCTGATAAATCTTTTGGAAACACGTCTGCATACTCTTGCACTACATGAAGGTTTTCTAATTCTTCCACCTCGCCCTTTTTGTTTAGCGCTAATATTGAATAAAGTTTTCATCCCTTGCACATACTCTTTTGTAGCTGTAGGGAAGAAATAAATCTCAAGGACACCCCCTGGTTCCTTCCTACAATCACTCTACTTTGTCCCAAATCATCTGTCAAACTTAACCATTTCGTCTTATAGTTAAGTATCACATCATGCAACTCCAACCAATCCATACCAATCACAATGTCATAAGATCATAATATCATGACATATAGGGTGGCCTTAGTTACAAAATCTCCCAAGTTAATGCTACAGTTTGTAACCTTTCCTCCAACCTTTTGTTTGGCACTCGATGCCATTTCTACGTATCTAAACTTGTCCTGCTCGACTGCCTTTACCTTAATTCTCTTTAGCGTTGCACTAGTGTTATAACCCTAATTTGCACCAAAAATGCTTACCTGGCATCATGCCATCTCAGATTCCTTCTTTGCCAAAACACTACTGAACAACTCTTCTTAAAAACCCCTTTTATAAAGGCCCACACGTCTTGCTCCATTACTGCACGCGTGTACACACGAGCTGACCCAAGACAACCCACGTGTACCTACAAAAGCACGAAAAAAGGAAAGTTGCTGACGGAACACACATCTTTGGGTAAGTTAACTAAATTTTTCGGCCATGCATGGCCAATCATTCAACCAAATACCTAGCTCCTTATAACCTATAAAATAAGGGGTAGGGGTCCCATTTGAAGGAAGGAAAATCATAGTAAAGAGACTGTACCCAATTGAGCATTCCCTTTGTCCCAACCTTTAGCCATCCTTGTGCAAAGAGAAGTATAGAGCAAAGCAGTTGGAAGACAGTGGAAGAAGAGCCCAGGACTAGGATCGAGGAGCAGTAGTCGACTTTATCATTGTAAGGTATCATTGTGAAGTTAATAAAAGAATTGCTTTTCCCATCCCGCCATATGAGATTGTCATTATTTGAATATTAATTGTATGATTGATTAAATCTCTAACCCATTAGTTCATAGATCAAATGCATGTGGAGCTCTTTGTTTGTCTTTTGTGAATGCAGGTCAGCATTGGGAGGAGAGTTGCAGTCCAAAAACGACCAAGCGCGAAAAGGGATTGACATCAAACACAAAAAATAAGGTACGTCAACTTAATCTCTTGAGCCTTGTATTTACATATGAGTGATGGGGGTTTTGGCATGGGATGATGGTAAGAAGTAAGAATCTTTAGGTCATTTCTGCATGCATGATAAAAACCCTTAGTGCTAGTCTGTAGGAGGGATTTCCCACCCACAATAGAATTGGCGACCATACTGGGGATCTCTAGGGTTTATGGGAATGTTTTTTCTTGGGTATTTTTAAAAACTGGTTTCATTCCTTGTTTTTAAAGTTTCTGCAAAAGTTTGATCTTGCAGAGTTTCTGGTCTTCCATACCAGTTATCTCTGTTTCTTTGCTTGACTACATTTTTTTCGAGACCCACAGAGGTACACATGGCCTGTATAAGGTCTGAACGCATGTACCTGTGCCCTACCTTCCCACAGCCTGCGTGTACATGCTAGCTGAGGAAGTGTCAGTCGCATGTATGATTCTAGAAAATTTCTTTTAGAGAGGCAGTCATCCTCTCCCCTGTCAGAAATAATCCTTCTCAGGGGTTTTCTGGAACTCTTTCTAGTCTTTGTTGTTTGCAGTCTATAGCTTAGGTTTCACCTTAGATTGGTTTGTTCTATGAAGTTTTCCTTGAATTGTTTTCTTTTTGTTTCTTCTGTTAAAGTAAGTGTCCGAGTCTTCAAGAGATCCTGGTTCTCAGTACCAGTAGTCTCTTCCTGGGCTTGATTTCTTGGCTTTTCATTTGTCCTAGAGTTTCAAAGATACATGCGGCCTGTATAAGGCCTGCATGCGTGTATACACACCCTAACTTTACACAACTCGCATGCATACGCTTGCTGTTGAACTGTCAGCAGCATGCCTGTGCAGAAAATTCTTATTTAAGGTAAGGCAAACATCCTTTCCTTTGACAAGAGTTATACCTCTCAGGTTTTTGGGTCTCTGTCATAACAGTCAGTAACTTAGGTTTGATCACAACAATAGTTTTTTTTTTTTTTTTTCATTAAGTTTTCCTCAAAATTTTCTTTTCATAGGGTTTTTAGACAAGTGTGAGAGTCCAGTTTTAATTTGCTTGCGTGTTATTTTTAAAGTGACTCTTTGCAACCTGCGCTTAGGCCAGAAGTTTTCTTGGTCTTTATTTGTTGATATTTTTCCTTTTTGCTTTGTGAGCATTCAAATAAATAAAAAAACTTTTATTTCTTTGTTGGGTTAAATAGTGTTGGTTTGCATTAGTAACCAGGAAAAGTCTTTGCTTTCATAAGTTCTTGACGGTTTACTTAGATCATAAGTAGCTCATAGTCGAGTGAAATATTGCTTTGAGTTTACTGTTTAAAGATCTTAGATTTTTTTTTTTTTAGTTTGAAAAGTTGTTTTCAAGAAGAAGTTATTTTGTTTCCAGCTTTCTGTTTATTTGTTTTTTGTCTTTCAAACATCACTAGTTTCACTTTCATAACCTTTTATTTAAGACAAGCCATAAAAATCAATGCTAAATCTAAACTTCATTAGACTTTTTATGTTTGTAGGGTCAACCAACTAGTTTAGGGTTAGGGCCTTGAATTAGGTTGGAGAGGAAACTCTTCAAGGCCATTAAATCAAACATTGGAGTCTGAGTTAGGGAGTGTCCAAGTACAATATCGTGAAATTTATTCAGGACCCCCCTCTAACACAGGGGATAAACATGAGGTCGCGTGCGAAAAGGTAGCGAAGATGACCCCTCCAAAGCTGGACCAATCGTGGTGGAGAACACATATAGAGGGCTTGTCTTGGGATTTCGTCGATTGCATTTGCCACGGAGCTTCGTGGGTCTCGAATCCATTCGAGGTCCTCAGTTTTCTTCCGGACCACTTGCCTTCGATACCCTTGACAGGTTTTGGGCTCGATACCCTGCTTATTGTGGGCTACCTGACTGTCGACTGTACCCGCCTGGTGCCAGTTCCCGCGCTGGCAACCTAATTGCCTATCTTTTTTAGAGACATACACAGGTGACTGTGGGGGTATACCACGGTACCTAAGACAGACATTGGGCCACACTTTGTAGAGTATACCCAGAGGGTGCTTCCATGTTCGAGTTGCACTTGCACCGGTAAGTTGCTCTAGTGTTGGTTGTTGTAACTGTTCTTCCAACTAGTTTAGTATTTGCTTGTTTTATCTTATAGGGATTTTCCTAGTGTGTGTTGTTTTTGAATGAATAGAAAGCCCTAGTGTGTCTTTGATCTTCTCACACAGTGGAGGATCACGAGCTCTGCTGGTCATGAAGGCTTCTTGGCCTGCCACCGGTTGCACTGGAGCCACCCCCACCACCGCTAAGGCGAAAGCTAGACCAACAAGGGTCTTTTGAAGCGACCGGGTCACCGAAAATCACAACTGACCAACCTCTGTTAAAGGACATTTTGACACCTTTAAAGCGGATGATCATGGAGGCAAATCATGTCTCTTCTTCTAGGAATCCTAATATTCCTGCCACGGTTGTCGTCAGAGGGGGTGTTCCACCTCCTACCCCACCATCGCTAGTTTGAGCCACCATGGTCTCGACTACCTCTACCTCGAGCAATGGTCTAATCCCATATTTAGCGACAACCACTGCTCCTTTCACACAGAGTGCGACAGGCCCTCCGTTCTCATACGGGATGCCTAGCTCAGGTACAAGTCCTATACTATCCTACTCCACTTTGCAGACTTTAGGTCTGTGGGCAGGGAGCTCTAACGCTCCTCTGCAAGGACCCATGGGGGGCAATTAAACTCCTTTTAACACTTTCCCTTATGGGGGAGGTCATATACCTCCTTCATCCCCTTCACTCGGCAGTACCCACCAACAATCCACCGGGCCAAACACACACCATAGTTCAATTGGAGTAGGGAGTCAAGGACCACCTTCTCATAATATGCCAGTAGGGTCGACACCGTTTTCCTTGTTCGGTGCGTTTGGTAACAACACTTTCTCATCTGCTGCTTTCCTGACTGGGGGCAACCCTGGTTATGGCCAACCTAATCCTATGCAGGGTATTATTCTTGCATAGAGGGCAAACCCAGGAACTTCTTCCATATCAGGACCTTGGAATTCTTGGCAAGGATCAGTTCCCTCGTCAGGAATGTCGATCTGGGGCAATTCTTTTCACAACCAATGGAACCCTGGACAAGGTGCTATGCTTATGCCCATGGGATCGGCATAGAGCAACCCTTCCCAAAGTCCTTCGAATGTATTGCATGCCCAACCATCTATGTCCTATTTTGGGAACCAGCCGATGATGTCTACTCACACGCAGAATTCGTACGTTGGTCATGGCCATGGTTTTTACCAGAACCCCTGCCAACAACCCAACTTTTCCTGGCAACCTGGTGCCAGTCAAACTCCAGGCCCCTTTTTCCATGGTTATCACCAACAACCCAAACTACCTTTCCTGGCAACCTTGCATTTGCTAGACTTAACAAGGTTGTTGAATGACCCTATCTGTCACGATTTGCGTTGGCCCCCTATGCCGACGAAGTTGCCTTCGGACATACCAAAGTTCGAAGTCAAGCCTAACGAAGATCCAGGAGATCATGTGACCACCTTCCATCTTTGGTGCTCATCTAACTCGTTGAAAGATGACTCCGTACAGTTGCGATTGTTTCAACGTACTCTCATTGGGAGTGCCACGAAATGGTACATTGAGCTCGACCACTCAAGATACTCTCCCTTCAGCGAATTGGCAATGGCTTTCCTAAACCATTTCCAATTACCTGTGAGATACGATGCTGTCACAAAATTGCTGGCCAATTTTGAACAGACAAAAGCGGACCATATCTCTGATCACATCCAAGAATGGAGATGCCGGAAGAGTTTAATTAAGGTGCCAATCCCACCAACATTCCTGCTCGAGTGGTTCCTTAAGTCTTTGGTCCCACAGTTATCCAAAGACGTCGCGACGTCGGGAGTGTTTTTCGAAGAAGATGCCATCATGAGATCTCAACAGCTTGAGCTAATCTACTATCAGTCTGGTTTATTATATGAGATCTTGCCAGATGCGCCACGCTAAATACTTGATAAAACTAGACAGAGAGCTGGACCACATGCCGATGATATTGTTGGTTCAGCACAAACAAAGCGCGCTGAACAACTGACGAAGCAATTGCAACAATTGTCTATACAACACACAACGACCAACCAAACTACTGTTTTGGCTTCTCCCCCTACCCAAACATCGGATGTACACACAGTGCAATCGGTAAATCCAAAGGCCACCCAACAGCCTGATGGAAAGAAAAAACAACGAAAGAAGGGCAAGGGGGATAAGAAAACCACTAATAATGCTGGCGGGGGCAACATTGAGAAATGGAAGGCAAGGTATCCGTGCAACCTGTGCGCGGAAGACCACCCGACCCACCAATGTCCTCGGCTTGTAGAGGCCCAAAAGTTTGTGACACAGCAATAGCCTGTCGTGTTAACTAATCCATTTCAACATGGGCAAAACCTAACCCAAGCCTCTACAAGCGCGGAAGGGGGCAGTCAAGGACCGTCTCTGTCTTTGAACAATCCTGCATCCGTGAATGTGTATATGATGAAGGGTGATGCTTTTATATCGACTAGAGTGCATGACTACAATAAACCAAGCACTTTTGAGAAGGGAAAAGAAGCCGAAATCCCATCTCTTCCTCTCCAGATCGAGAAGAGTTTGGGCGAAACAATGATACGCATCCCAAAAGTTGCATTGAAGAAATCTTCTCACAACCCAAACGCAAGGGCCGCCCAGAACTATTCTGTGGTGGAGGATTTGTCCCAAACCCCTTGTACGATGTCCGCTTTGGAGGTCCTCCAAAGCTGCTCTTCCCAGAGGAAATCTTTGTTAGCCACTTTAGGATCTACCGAGACTTGTAATACGGGTACAATCATGCTAGATACAACCAACTTAAAACCTCGTCTGCCTTACCATGTAGCGTTTCATATAGTAGTGGCTTACCCCACGAAAACTTTTACTTGGAATATTTTCCGCACGGTGGTTGATTAGGGCACCTCAACATGCGTTATGTCATTGGCATGTTGGAAGGCCATTGCCCAGCCCGTTTTGTCTCCGTCACCTACTCTTCTCACTGCTTTCGACGGTCGTTCGTTCCGACCACATGGTATCATTCCCACTTTCCCAGTGCAGTTAGGAGGGAAGACCGTGTGCGTAGAGGTAGAAGTAGTCGATGCATCCCTCGACTACAATATCTTGCTAGGAAGGAGTTGGACTTATGCCATGCAAGCAGTGGTTGCTACTGTTTTCTGGGTCTTGTTGTTTCCACACGAGGACCGGATTGTGACCATTGATCAATTGTCTTTCTCCAGATTTGACCCTTCACTGGGGGCATCTGCGGTCCCGATGATTGATAATCCCCAACCGGGCATAGTCAATGTAGGGGTTGGTTTGTGCCCATCTTTGATGGGTACCTTCGATTACCCGCCCCCTCAAGGCAATGTGAAGTTCATATTTGACCACCATAAGGTTGAGATTTTCCAAGTTTCGTCGTTTCGCACGACTTACTTCATCGATTCGTGGATACTTCCTTCCCCATCGACCACGATGGAAAGGACAGGGCACCTTGGCATGTCCATGCCCTTGTCTGCAGCCGAAGTAGCGTACTCTTTAGTCCAGCAAGCTTCGTCCGACATCGATCCAACTCCTGCACAAGAGTTAGATCCGATTCCAGAGCCTATTTGGGCTCAAGGTTCTCTCACTGATACCGATGCGTTAGACTTAGTCTTGCCCTCCGACGAAGAAATAATTGAAGCAATGACTAGTCCGGGAAAACCCTGGGACGATCTCCATCACCGATCATACTTCCTCCCAGAGTTAAGCAGGAGAATTCACCTTAACTATGACTGGAGATAGGTCTTGTCCTATTAATCCCTTAGCTACAGATGAGGTTTATGTTGAGGGTAATATGGCAACTATCGCTGAAACTATACTGATTAATATCTCCATAACCCCTAGCGTCGTGGAGAATGTTTTCGTCGGAGCTGACTGTTCCCCCGAAGAGATTCAAGTCTACACAGATCTTTTTAAAGAATCCCGCGACATTTTTGCCTGGTCTTATGAGGAAATGTCAGGCATTGATCCAAAAATAGTCGAACATGAAATCACAACTTATCTTGATGCCAAGCCAGTTCGACAGAAGCTTCATCCAGTTAATCCCAAGAAAGAAGCATCCATTAAGGTTGGAGTCAAGAAATTGCTCAAAGCTGGTTTTATCTATCCTATCCATCTTACCCAATGGGTGTCAAATCCGGTGCCGGTGAACAAGAAATAGGGCACGATTCGCGTGTGTACGAACTTGCATGATTTAAACAAGGCATGTCCAAAAGATAATTTTCCCACACCATTCATTGACCAGATAATCGATGAATGTGTAGGTTGTGAGGCCTTTTCTTTCATGGATGGTTTTTCGGGATATAATCAGATACAAATCAAACCCGAAGATCAACACAAAACGACATTCATTTGTCCATGGAGTACATTCTCGTATCATAAGATGCCTTTTGGTATAAAAAATGTTGGAGCGACCTTTCAGCGGTCCATGTCTTTTGCTTTCCATGATCTCAAGCATATAGTTGAGGCCTATTTAGATGATTTAGCATCTCGATCTCGCAAGAGAATGGATCATCCCACACACCTCTGACTTATCTTTGAGCGATGTCGCTACTTTCAGATTCACTTGAATCCCAACAAATGCAGCGTTTGCGTAACATCAAGATGTTTGTTAGGTTTCATAGTGTCAACAATAGGGATCATGGTCGATCCCCTGAAGGTTGAAGCAATAGTTCAGTTGCCTCCCCCACGCACAATCCTTCAACTTCAGAGTCTACAGGGAAAGGCCAACTTTTTGAGGTGTTTCATCGCCAACTACGCTGAGATCATGAAGGGCTTTATGCACTTACTGAAGAAAGATGTTCCTTTTCATTGGGATGATGCTGCTCAACGCTCCTTCAAAGCGTTGAAACATGCCCTCACAACTGCCCCTTTGCTTCGACCACCCAACTATAACAAAGATTTCTTATTATACTTGGCTGCAACAGAGTCAACCATCGGCATGGTCTTAGTTTAGGAAGATGATTTGCTCTCAGAATATGTGATCTATTACCTGAGTCGAGGCCTCATTGGACCGGAACTCAATTATTCTCATATTGAAAAACTTGCATTGGCAACAATCCATGCTGTTCAACGGTTCTGTCATTATGTTTTGTTTCGCAAGACCACCGTCATTGTCGTTGTGAATCCGTTTCAATACATATTGACATGACGGGTAATAGGCGGAAAGATCAGTAGATGGATAGTCATCCTCTAGGAATTTGACTTAGATTTCATTTCGGGGAAATCCAAAAAGTCACTGGCCTTCGCAGAACTTATTTCGGAACTTCTGGTTGAGTCAGGTGATGTTGTGCCCGAAGAATCACCTATTCAAGGAGATATGTTTTTGATAGCATTTTCGGACCCCTGGTACGGAGATATTCTAGTCTATCTCCAGAATTTGAAGTGCCTCGCCTCTGCTTCTCGTGATGAGCGTCACCGTATACGTCATCAGGCCAAGAATTATCTCATCCTCAAGGACATTCTCTATCGTCGAGGGGTAGATTGCGTTCTTCGTCGATGCTTCACTCATGAAGAAGCGGAGTTCGTGCATAATGATTGCCATACTGGAGCATGTGGCAGTCATTTGTCTGGGTTGGCAACAACCCAAAAGATTTTACGAGCTGGTTACTTGTTGCCGACACTAATCAAAGATTGTATCGAATCGGTCAAGAAGTGCCACCTGTGTCAGATCTTCTCATCTTCTCTCGGAAGATGAGGGCACATTCTGCTCCCATGTTTCCTGTCATCACAGTTGGTCCCTTCACCAAGTGGGGAATTGATTACACTACATGCAACCCTCCTTCAGCAAGGGGGCACCATTATATCATTGTAGCCATAGACTACTTTACGAAGTGGGTCGAAGCTATGCCAACATTTAAAGATGATGGGGAGACTGCAACTCTCTTTTTTTTCAACCAGATAATCGCAAGGTTTGGCGTCCCGAGAGAGATTGTCACTGACCATGGCAGTCACTTTCAAAACCAAATGGTGACCGAATTAACATCAAAGCTTGGATTGCGGCAAGAACATTCATCACCGTACTACCCCCAAGCAAATGGTTAGGTGGAAGCTGTAAATAAATCTCTTAAGACCATCCTACAACGAACGATCAACTCAGCTAAGTCAAATTGGCATTTGATGTTATACTTGACATTATGGGCTTACTGAACGTCTGTTAAGACTGCAACCGATTTTTCACCTTTTCAACTTGTTTACGGGCTGGAAGCAGTCTTGCCTATAGAATGTCAGATCCTGTCCCTAAAATTGGCAGTACAGTTGCTGCCAGACACTTCTCCACTTGAATAACAGTTATTATACCTTGAGTGGCTCAATGAGCAACGTCGTGATGCGGCCTTGGCCAACGAAGCTCACAAACAAAAAGTCAAGTGCCATTATGATCGGTCCATTCATCCTTGGATTTTCTCTGAAGGCGACCTTGTCCTGGTCTATGACCAAGACAAGGACCCCCCTAGGGGCAGGCAAATTCAAACCCATGTGGTTCGGACTGTTCATCACAAAAGAGGTTCTAAAAAAGGGTGCTTATCATCTGGTTGAATTTGAGGGAAATGCTTTAGCGAAGCCTAGAAATGGGCTCTACCTCAAGAAGTATTACTCATAGGTAGGTCAACTTGGGTAACTTTTTGTAACATATGTATAGTCTTTGTACTATCACTTTCTGGTTTCTTTTAGTATTATGGACGTGTTGTTTTTGATGTTATCTTTTGTCACTGTGGCAGATGTCAAGTGAATCAGAAGTTATCATTGGGTACGCAGATGGTGCTAGCCGACATACTCATAGGCTTGCCTCCGCAGCTTGGGTAATTTTTACACCTCAGGGCCAGTTATTATCTTCAGAAGGTATATGTTTAGGCGACACCACAAACAATGTCGTTGAGTATAGTGCAGTTATTGAGTTGCTTCGTGCCGCCCTGTCATTTGGTATCTCTCATCTCTGGGTCTATTTAGACGCTCAGTTGGTTGTGTCTCAGTTAAATAGAGTCTACCGTGTTCATGATCCAACTTTACACCGACAATTCCTTAGGGTATGTCTCTTAGAATGAAGCTTTGATTATATTACATATTTTCATGTTCCTAGGAGATTAAACCAAGTTACAAATACTCTAGCTAATCACATTTTAGACTGGCATCTCACACACATATAAAAAGACATACACATAAAACATGTAAATACATTTTTAAAAGGAAAATATGATCCATAAGAGACAAAAAGACATAAAAATCCATATATAATATTATAATCACCAGAGTACATAGGTGGACGCAAGCGCCTAAAAAAATATGACCAGTAATGAGTCATGGGGCTTATGCCCTCAAAAAATATATACAAGTAGAGCTATCGGCACGTGAAAATTCTAGACTAAGTAAGGTAAGGGCCTATGGGCCCTATTGTAATAATCAACAGCGTTTGCCAAACGCCAAAACAGTCAGAGCCACGTCCGTGGTGCCCCCACTACATGAGGCTGCATAGATGGTGGCAGATCCTCAATCTCTGCCATGGGGATGGTGTGAGTGAGCGAGGTAAAATTTCGCTCAACTCGTCTCAAAACCCTCTCAGCTTCACAGGCTGGAAGCTCTCCTGCTGCTGCTGGTCCCCCTGCGGCGATAGGTGTGATCCCTGGCTGAGGACAACGCCTGTTCCTCGCATAATCTGCAAGTCGCGAGGGTCCCACATCTACACACAATAGACACATATCTGTCAAATACTCTGGTATAAAAAAATGATATATAACAAAAACAAAAACAACATAAAAACAATATATGTTTCACAAAAAAAAAAATGATGCAAACTTAACCATCTCGCCTCGCTCCTCGCCTGGAGGTACAGGGATCTCGGGATCTCTCGAGAAATCAATCCCAGCATAAGGATAATCCTCTATGGCTGGGATCTGCCGTGACAACCAAGCAAAGAAGTCATCATCAAAGGACTCATTGGTCCTTCCACCACCCTATCGTTGCAACAACACTGCCCATCTGCAAACCGCAGGAAGAGAGGCTTGATGTCCTCATACCACCACTCGAGGATTGAAACTAAGAACTCTTTCAAAGAATAAAGAGCATAGAATCATCTTGAACCTGAAGTTCCTCTGCGTCCGCAACCGACAATCTGTCAGCTGCCTCTTCATACAATCCAACAGTGTAGTGCTCCAGTCAAATATCTGTGCATTTAAGCACTGGACTGAACAGTTTATCTGTGCATGGGAAGCTTGATGTAGAGCCGCAGAACCAGTCATCTGCCCAATAAGAAACACAATTGCCCGCAGTGATAAATCAATGATCCTACTTATTGGCACCTGCGAGCTCGATCAGTCTGTTCCCACCTCACAATGAAGTCCTATCAGTTCCGATATATTGTGAGGCCCAACAGAAAATGTCCGGAAATTGACTAGTTCCCCTCTCCTGGAGAGGCCAGTCAAAAAGTATATATCCGCTGTAGTGGGCACCAGCGATTGCCCCTCTAACATAAAAACTTCTGCGTCATGGTGCCAATATTCAAGCAAGGCATTTAGTAGCCTAGGTTGTGCTCTCATGAAAGGACACATAAAGAACTTGAGCAAGCCACATTGCATCAACACCGCCACAACGTTAGGGTCTTGCCCAACTAGTGCGCTAATATCTCCGTGCTCTCGTTCTCTCCATTGCACATACATCCTGCACATGGGAAAATTTTTAGAGGGTTAGGCCTTACTTTTTAAACTTTTTTTGCACTAATTAGAGGGTCCACGTGGGTTGTTGTAATGACAATCGTGTGTACATGCGCTCTGACATCAGACAGAGCGAGTGTACACGCGGGTTGTCATAAGACAGCCCGCGTGGACCTAGGGCCGACCTTTTAGAGGTCGACGCCCCCCCAAAAAACCAAATTAAACACATATATAAAGGATTAAAAGGCAAAAGGAGGTAGTTTATACTTACTTGGTCCAAACGGATGGTCGTTTCGTCCACTGTAGCTCCCGGAATCACCACTTTTACCAAAGGTTTTTTTTTTTCTCCAAAGTCAATTTCCAAATCAACAATGGTGATAATGAGCTGCCAGCTTCTATTTATAGACTTTTTGGCCCCTTTTTGTTGCTTTTTTGGCCCCCCTTATCATTTTCTTTGAATTGAAAACCATTTAGAGTGATTCAAGAGTTTCTATGGAAAGTTACGTTCAGGTATCAGGACATTTTTTTGGAGTTTTGGGTCACTTTTGACGATGCCTGGGTAAAAATATCAGATTGTCAACTTGAGCATATAAGTTAGGTTTCCACCCCTACTTTTGTATCTCGTTGTCTTTATCCCTTTGCCATAGGATCGATCCCACTAGGTTGTGACACAGAACCATCATTGCTTCTTTAGAAGTGTCACGATTTGGTGGTAGAGCTTATCGGAACATGGATGCCCTAGGTAGATCCTGGTTGCATTATGGTGTCCATGCTGTCACTAATGTTTGTAGGCTCAGGAGTCCTTTTAGTTTTGCCTGATTATGAGTTTGAGCCTCATTTGCATGACTCTTTATCACTCTTGACCTCACCCTTGGGACTCCTAAAACATAACAGGTCTTCTTTTAAGCCCTTTTCAGACCCTCTAAACATGAAAAGATTGTCGAGCGATCTTGTGGCCTTTCACGCTCATTAAACTGAAATTTGAAGTCACATCTATCCGACGGTAGTTTACCCCTTTTTCGGTCCGGACGATCAACTGTACGAACAAAGGTATACTCTAGAGGCTTCGGGTCCCTAGAAGAGTATCCTCAGGTATAATTTTACCCCTTTTTTGGGCCTGAGGGACTAAATTTACGAAAAAGGAACCCCCACAGAGACCATAGTTAATCTCTTTTCAGACTCCCTAAAATTGAAAAGATCGTCAAGTGGCCTTATTCTTTCACACTCGTTAAAATGGTCCAGAAGAACATTCCTGACGGACTCCATAGTTAAGCTTTTTTCAGACTCCTTAAAAATGAAAAAATGGCCAAGTAATCTTGTCTTTATCACACTCGTTAAAATGGTTTTGAATAGATGTCTTGTCGGTGCTAGTTTACCCCTTTTTCGAACCGACTAGACTACCTTTGAAAAAGTTACCCCATTGGAGTCTCCTTTTATGTTTTTCAGACTCTCTAAATATGAAAAACCACTGAGCTTACCTTTTCCGGGCTTGTTAAAATTACATAGAAGGACATTACTATTGTGTGTTTTATTAATCGCATTTGCATACCCACGTCTTCGGCCTAATGCCGGCTCCATGTTGCTCTCAACTGTACCATCTGAAGCATGCCTTGTACGCAAGCCCTGTATCACTTTGCCTCTGCGTCTTGACACCTTTGGCCCCTGGAGGATTTTTCCCGAGTGTCCTTTTCTTGCATATGTCCCTTTGCCCTGAGCATCCCTGTGTTCCATGCGCTTGGAACTAGTATGTCTGCGACACTCGATCCTCCTTTGTAACGTAGCATTCTTTTATTCTTTTTCAAGCTTTCCAACATTATTAAAAAAGACAAAAAATCAAATATACCCTAAAAGAGGAAGGGAAAAGTATTTTCTTTTTATTTGGCAGCACAACGAGTCACCCTTGGACAAAGTACATCCTTCCGTTTGTTCGTCAAGCTTTGGGATTTAGTACGACCTTAGGAGGTCGTTCTCGCTAAATAGATTTGTGTCCTCCTCTGTTTGGTTATTCTTCCAAACATATGGAGAGTTTGCGTTGCCTCCTGCATCATAAACTTATGTCAAATGCCATGCTGCCTGAGTCTCATCATTTGTTGTGCTATTTCCCAAGGGAAGTTCTACCAAGCCTGAGTCAACCCCTTTGTAGTTTGTCTCTTGCCCTCATACCTGACCATCCTCAAAGTCCAATCAAGTCTTTGCTCGAAATCAATGAAGCCTTCAGTCTAATCATCAAGATTCTCTAGTCCATGACCGACGAGCCGTCGAAGACCTCTGGGTAGTGAAGTCGTACACTCATATTACACTCCTATCTGAGTTTTGAAGATTTTGAAGTTGTTTCTCGAGCTCTGAAGACCTCATCTCCAACCATCAGGCCTTATCATCTTCTAGAAGATGGATACTCTACATGTATATCTTTTTGATTTCGAGATGTAGCTCCGCTATGTATATCTCGTGGCTACACTTTATATAGTTATATGACATGGATCTATAATGTAGTTGATTGGTAGCCATGATTTTATTTCATCCCGAGCATGGGTATGCCCGCCTCAGTGAGACAATTATTATTTTTCAGAAGGCACCTCTCGATTTCTGGTCCCTGGGCTCACTTGTTTGGAAAATTGGTGAAGATTGTTAATGTATTTGGGCCATCAGATGCTCTTCTGACCTCACACATTAGGGGGCATCTGTTATAACCCTAATTTGCACCAGACATGCTTACCTGGCATCAGGCCATCTCAGATTCCTTCTTTGCCAAAACACTACTGAACAACTCTTCTTAAAAAACCCTTTTATAAAGGCCCACGCGCCCTACTCCATTACTGCACTTGTGTACATGCGAGCTGACCCAAGACAACCTGCGTGTACCTACAAAAGCACGAAAAAAGGAATGTTGCTGACAGAACACATAGCTTTGGGTAAGTTAACTAAACCTTTCAGCCATGGATGGCCGGTCATTCGACCAAATAACTAGCTCCTTCTAACCTATAAAAGAAGGGGTAGGGGTCCCATTTGAAAGAAGGAAAATCATAGTAAAGAGACTATACCCAATTGAACATTCCCTTTGTCCCAACCTTTATCCATCCTTGTGCAAAGAGAAGTATAGAGCAAAGCAGTTGGAAGACAGTGGAAGAAGAGCCCAGGACCAAGATCGAGGAGCAGTAGCTGACTTTATCATTGTAAGGTATCATTGTGAAGTTAAGAAAAGAATTTGTTTTCCTGTCCCGCCATATGAGATTGTCATTATTTGAATACTGATTGTATGATTGATTAAATATGTAACCCATTAGTTCATAGATCAAATGCATGTGGAGTTCTTTGTTTGTCTTTTGTGAATGCAGGTCAGCATTGGGAGGAGAGTTGTAGTCCAAGAACGACCAAGCGCGGAAAGGGATCGACATCAAACACGAAAAATAAGGTATGCCAACTTAATCTCTTGAGACTTGTATTTACATATGAGTGATGGGGGTTTAGGCATGGGATGATGGTAAGAAGTAAGAATGTTTAGGTCATTTCTGCATGCATGATAAAAACCCTTAGTGCTAGTCCGTAGGAGGGATTTCCCACCCACCACAACTAGAGATAAAGATCTTTGTAGCACCTGGATCTATCAATATACTAAAAGTTTGGTAGACGATTGTACTTGACGTATCGAGCAAAGTGGACTGGTGCTCGTCCTAATGGTTGTTCATTGTTGCATGTATCCTGTGGGCCTTGCCCAAATCTCCAACTATAGTGGGTCTTGATGATCCGGCCACTCTGGCCTTCTCAATGGGACAGTCTCCCTAGTAATGTGGGTCTCCACATGTCCAACATCCAGTCTTCGATTCAGTACTCCTGGTCCCTGAAGTAGGAGTTGTTGGCCTAACAGTCTGTGATCCTGGTCTATTCTGCGTAATAGTCCTAAACTATTGCTTTTGCTGTGGACGACACTGTTGCTTCTTCTCAGGAGTCTGTCAACATGGTGTCGTGAATATAGGTCCTCTGGACGTATCTCGATGCCCTGAAGTTTGTCTAACTGGTGTTTGATGCTGCTGTGCTCCGGATGATGTCTGTCCAGTTGGTATAGAAGGAGTCCTGCCCTGAACCCTATTTTTCAACTCATCCTCAGTTATGAGGGACTTCTGAACGACATCGTGCAACGTCTGAGGCATTAGGATCCTCACCTTCACACGAATGTTGAAGTTAAGGCCAAACATAAACTTGTTGACCTTTAACTTCTCTGTGTTCAGATATGGAGCATACCTAAGTAGCTCCATGAGTCTGGCCTCATACTCTGGCACCATATGACCACCCTATCATAAGGTGTTGAACTCATTAAGCCAACTCTCAATGAATTCCTCGCACAAGTACCTCTCTCAGAACCGTTCCTCGAACAACTCCCATGACACGTCTTCAATGATCATGTTTAGTTGAGGTAGGAGAATCTTCCACCATAGAAGGGCACTCCCCTTTAGCTGAAAGACCGCCATGCATAATTTCATGTTGGAGGTGTAATCACGAAGTGTGAAGCACATCACCATGTTCTCCAACCATGCCTCAGGGGATGATTCGTCTGTGGCACCCATGAACTCAAGAAACCTCACCTTCTCTAATTCTCTCTGTATACTACTACCAGCTGGAGCGTGATGTGAACCCTCATTGGGTACAAACACTTTGCACTCATCTCGATCCAGGCGGTTATTCAATGCCTCTGACATCCTCTAGAAGGATCTCATCATACCTACCACATCTCCCACGACAACCTGCTCTTGCTCAGTATTTTTCTCATCTCCTTGGGGGTTAGACCCTTATGGTGTGGATACTATCAGAGGTGTCACACCTCTTCCTCATGCACCACGTCGTCTACTTCCCTTGCATCCTCTAACCATGATTACCTGCATGTACAATTTCAAAAATTTTAATTAGCGATATAATTTAATCATTTATTTAACACAGTGGAAGGTGTAACGGTTCAATGTCGTAGGGTTGAACCCGCAATGATAACATATGTAACATCCCCTCAGTTATGACATCAAAATAAGTGAGTACAGTAGAGGTAATTTTTTTTTTGAAATAATTTTTAGGACAAGTGATATGCGAGATATGCAACAACAACATACATCAATAATTACACATTCAATCTCATCACATCACCACATGACAAAATCTAATTAGAACATCACTATTATTCAAGATCAACCATATCACATAAAGATAACATAGATAGCTAACCGCCCAACCTATCATGGAAGGTTAGGACCTCCAAGACACATGATCAACGCTCAAGTCCATGATTCATCTAATTGATTTTGACCATTTAAGGTCTCAGGATCGACGATTGTTATGAGGAACATGGAGGTATCTAATTCCCTTAACCACAATACCATTATGAAATTCAAGACTAATTTCAACAACAATACTTAATCATAAATTCTCCGAGGCACAATATAATAATCTACATAGCATAAACAATCATTTAAGCAACACCCACACTGTAACGTCTGAGGCATTAGGATCCTCACCTTCACACGACTGTTGAAGTTAAGGCCAAACATAAACTTGTTGACCTTTAACTTCTCTATGTTCAGATATGGAGCATACCTAAGTAGCTCTATGAATCTGGCCTCATACTCTGGCACCGTATGACCACCCTATCATAAGGTGTTGAACTCATTAAGCCGACGCTCAATGAATTCCTCGCACAAGTACTTCTCTCAGAACCGTTCCTCAAACAACTCCCATGACACGTCTTCAATGATCATGTTTAGTTGAGGTAGGAGAATCTTCCACCATAGAAGGGCACTCCCCTTCAGCTGAAAGACCGCCATGCATAATTTCATGTTGGAGGTGTAATCACGAAGTGTGAAGCACATCACCATGTTCTCCAACCATGCCTTGGGGGATGATTCATCTGTGGCACCCATGAACTCAAGAAACCTCACCTTCTCTAATTCTCTCTGTATACTACTACTACCAGCTGGAGCGTGATGTGAACCCTCATTGGGTACAGACTCTTTGCACTCATCTCGATCCAGGCAGTTATTCAATGCCTCTGACATCCTCTAGAAGGATCTCATCATACCTACCACATCTCCCACGAAAACCTGCTCTTGCTCAGTAATTTTCTCATCTCCTTGGGGGTTAGACCCTTCTGGTGTGGATACTATCAGAGGTGTCACACCTCTTCCTCATGCACCACGTCGTCTACTTCCCTTGCATCCTCTAACCATGATTACCTGGATGTACAATTTCAAAAAATTTAATTAGCGATATAATTTAATCATTTATTTAACACAGTGGAAGGTGCAACGGTCCAATATCGTAGGGTTGAACCCGCAATGATAACATATGTAACATCCCCTCCGTTATGACATCAAAATAAGTGAGTACAGTAGAGGTAATTTTTTTTTTGAAATAATTTTTAGGATAAGTGATATGCGAGATATGCAACAACAACACACATCAATAATTACACATTCAATCTCATCACATCTCCACACAACAAAATCTAATTAGAACATCACTATTATTCAAGATCAACCATATCACATAAAGATAACATAGATAGCTAACCGCCCAACCTATCATGGAAGGTTAGGACCTCCAAGACACATGATCAACGCTCAAGTACATGATTCATCTGATTGATTTTGACCATTTAAGGTCTCAGGATCGACGACTGTTATGAGGAACATGGAGGTATCTAATTCCCTTAACCACAATACCATTATGAAATTCAAGACTAATTTCAACAACAATACTTAATCATAAATTCTCCGAGGCACAATATAATAATCTACATAGCATAAACAATCATTTAAGCAGCACCCACGCTGTAACATACTCCAATTTACATTACAATTGTAAACAATTAAGATAATGAATTAGTAAAATTCTTATATTTTTGTTCTTATTCCTTTATTTATGTATATACTCCTTCTTCAACCTTAATGCAACTATGCCAACATTTGATTACAATAATTGATAATTTAACCATGATTGTATCACAAATCTAACAGATAAAAACAAACTTTTGTAGTCCCAAGACACAAATAGTAAACTATCTAAAGGTGCTAGTCAAAGAATACTATCAAGGTGCACAATTTGTGCCTTCATTAGGTTGAAGGATTAAAAAAGAAATTAATCGACCTATAATAATAATGATCTTCAAGCAATCCAGTACTAAACACTATCTATAACTTAATATTTCACAAACATACTGATTATCTAATTTATTTACTCAATGATTAAATTTCCTTAACTTCTATTGCTTATTTGGACAATAATAATTACTTTATAAGTTATTACCATCAACTACAAGAGGGTTGTCATTAAAATAAATGATATTCCCTTCCAATTCAAAATTGTTGTCAAGAAAGTTGCTCATTAAAACTAATCATTCCATTTTTAACCTATTACTAATTAAAAAGTTATCACCCTTCCATCTATAGATAAAGAGATCTAATGAAGGAGGTATCCTAATCTTCCAACTTCATTATTAGATCTATCACTCATAATATTATGTATTTATTCCTTAATAAAATTAAGTGAAATTCAATAATAAGGGACTATTCACAAAAGAAGAGCGATTACAACCTAAACCCATACATTATCGGGCAAGAGATTACTCTACAAAAGATGCTATATTAATCAAATAATTTATTGCAATTTAACTACCAAGGGATTCCATCTACTCCTATGATATTTTAAAATTAAATAAAAAAAAGAGAATGTGATAACATCATGCGGTCATGACAAAACACGCCAATGAAACATGTACACACAAAAAACACAGTGGACGCATGCACACACATAATAATTAATCATAGTGCAATCAGGACCCTTCGAACTTTCGGTCTAGTGATTAACATCCTGGTACAACGGTAAATCTTATGGATTGCAATCATCGATCTGCTATCAATTTCATCATATCCAAGGGTATGCACCTATGACGTGTCATCGTAATCATCAATATGCATTCAAAAACTCTCAGGAAATCCAATCGGCGCCTTCCTGTAATAGTGTAGAGAAGAGAATATCACTTAAGACTCAATAGTAAAGACAATTTGTTTGCAATCGAAAATTGTAACTGAGTGAATGAGGTGATGAATTAGATCAACAGGTTATTATGGTGTTGTCGTGGCTCCAACTAATCTATAGAACTCCAACTAATCTATAGATTAGAGATTCAATTTTTTTTTTAAAAGTAGGTAAATCAATTTTCTACTAGGGCGGAGATCAGCATGGTGGAAGTGTAATATGATATTTGTTGTCGACAAGAAAATTAGCAGGGGCATCACAACCGATTTGCCGATAAAAATTATCAGTACGATCGTTTGTAAAAAGAGGAAATTCACACCATCTGAGATGTACTCGACTAACATAATTTGATAGGGACAAAGCAACTAAAGTTGGTTGATAGAATTTCCAGAAGATCAAGAAAAACACGACCTACCCTCTTCTACTCAGCTCAGTTGTGGAAGGCTTAGGTAACCCCACCAATTGGCAGGTTAACAAAGTAGCAAAGGAATCTGAAGAGTGTGCCTTAAAAATCTTCAGAAGAGAGAAAAATAAGTACATAAAGTTACATAAAAGGTCAAGGAATCCAGAAAACATTGTGCAATTTAACCCAATCGACTAATCAAATACTCTCTTCTCAGAGATTCGTTGGTACATGATCTCTTTGAAAACTTCCTTCGTAATAAGCAATTTAGTCTGTAATGGTGCATTAATTTTCTCTTAGAGTCCTGCAAGAGTCGACTCTGTGAAATTCCAATTTGACATGCTACGCATATCTAGCATCATTATTTAAGGTTCACACTACACAAAAAAGAAAGGCGTTAACTATCATATCGGATATCAATACCTAACTTTCCAAGGAAGAACTGACCCCTTCCAATAGTAATGCTACATCTAGAGAGATATGAAGCACTCGTCAGATGAGTGTAAGACATGTATTATTATTTTTTTAATCACAATAAACTATAAGATGTTCGATATTTATTTTCTCATAATCTCATAAATAACAAGAGAAAAGTACCACATAAAAACATTTAGAATTAATTAAATTACATATAGAGAAGGATAACCTTGTAATATATTCAAGACTTATAATTGTATATAATCTGCATCCAGTATTCCAGTAGCGTATTGAAGGGATGCAATCCCTGGTATTTTAAAAGAGTATTACTGTTGGTATTCTTAATTAAATGAATCGAGGATAACAAGTATATTAATAGAATATTGTTTAGCCAGATAATTCTTACAGGGAATGTCGTGACTGCAACAATTATATTAAGATCACAAATCAATCACGGTGGAACATTTATTATTACCTCTAACGAAGATTTAAGTTAAGAGACAGAGAGGTAGATTGACATTATGTTTCAACACAACTTCACCATACAAATAGAGATATATAAAGTGTAATCCACAAACTGAGAGTAGAAGAATTCTAATAAAAGCGGAGTCATTTAAAATAAAATAAAATCTAAACACCAAGAAAACAATTTCACTTCTTAATCAACCATGATCGATTAACTAAGTGCACAAGATATATCATATATAAAATTATGTTAAATTTACAGAAATATTAGTATGGCATCAACTAGATTAAATCAATTCTTGTCATATGGTAATCATAATACTTTTCTCATTCTTGGAAGTTGTAAGTTATACAAGATTTTTCTTTCAATAAATATATAACAAAATAAAACACCGTAACCAGAATTGACAATATGTGAGGTTGATTTTCTACTTGGAAGCTTGCAACCGTTCTTTGTCCTTCCTTGCTTGCTAATCAACCTTCACCGGTACCTACCAACCAACGCTAGGGGTACTCTTCTCCCCACTTAGCCCCCCGAGCCGCAAAGAAGCAACACACAAGAAACCAAAAACAATAGCTCCAAGCTTGCCTCGCAAGGAAGAGCTTCCACTCTTTTCTTCAAGCTTGGTATCCCAACCCTCACAAGTAAAACACAGTCCACAATAATTTTGGCAGCATAGCCTTACCAAGAATAATTGAGATCCAATTCCCTTCTACACCATTTGTTTTATAGAAATTTCCTCACCGACACATGTCCACATGCACAATTAATTAACTTTTTAATTAATTTGATTAAAATTATTCACCCACATACTTGTCACACTCTCCCCAAGCTGCACAAGTAATTGCCAATTTTATTTTATTAAAAATTCAATTTCCCTCACATTCCCCAATGTGTTTCTATTTTCGCTCTTAGTTGTCCCTTTGTTCCCCAAATTCTCATTTAATGAGTGTCTCCTAACTAGATCTTAGTTAGAGTTGGCTTAGGAGTTTTCTTCTAGTTAGATTAGTGGTAGCTTGACTCTAGATACTATTCTATGTGTACACCTATTCTCTCATAATTTATTTCTTTCTATTTTAAAAATCCCTTTTATTATTTTCATGCACACATGTGAAATTTATCCAATCTTTAGATTTTATTCCCCTTTTTTCTAGAGTTTGATTATTCTCCAATATTTTAACTCATGTCATAATTCATTTAGTCCCTTAATTAAAATTTAGACTTAGACCTAGTTTTAGACTTAGGCTTAGACTTTTATTGGGATTTATAACTACTAAATTCACTGTTTAATTGATTAATTTAATTCGACAAGGTCTAATCATTTAAATTTCTTCTAGGCCACCTAGATTTATTGACTCAAGTTTTTATTTTTATTTTATTTACGTGATGTGCCCTTCAAGACGCACCTCCGTGCTCCAAGGGTGGCACTCGCCTTTGACTGGTTTTGGAAGTTTTTCCGACCCTTGGAATCAACACTCCATTCGATCGAACTTGTGAGAGACTAAGGGTTTCTAAGGAATATGGACTCTGCCTTATTGCGTGCTCCTTATAAATCTTTGCGAGCCACTGTCTCAGTCCACCCTCACGACATCATGGACCTCTCGAACTAGGTAATCGTTAACCTACCATTCGAGCCACGATGAGAGTGCTAGTAGGATGTGACAGGGACACTGCCACACCTCTCCCTTGATGTGTGGTTTCGTTGCATGGCCCCTCTACTCCTTATGTGAGTCGGATTAGCAAGCATCATCCAACCTGCATCCACTGATAAAAACCGTGTCAATAATCCATATACATTATAAATCATACTATAATCAATCATATGTCACATGTATGTAAAATGAAATACTCAATCAAAATACAATTCACTCCCTAACTCAATCCGAAGTCCAATGAAGTCCATTGATTCCATCATCATCCATAACCTGTCACGTGTTCTGCACACTCAGGAAAAATCGTCAATAACATCTGCCAATATATATACATCAAATAACAATAAGTCATAACACATCATCATCATCATGTATAATCCATAATCGAAACAAAATCATAATGTACCATAATCAGATCACTTGCACACAAGTGTACTCAAAGAATAAGTCAATAAAAGTGTGCTCAGTAGAGCAGGATGTTACAATATTCTTTAACTTTAGTAACTAACTTTTTTTATCAAGGCTTTGTAGACTGTATCTGCTATACATGTATGTATTTAAATGCACTTTGATACATGTGAACTCTATAAACAATACATTATGAAGGTTTGATTGTTTTAAAGGCCAAGTGCATAGGGCGTATTTAGTAACATTCCCTTTTCGCACCTGAGTTGTCCATGACTAAGTGAATTGAATAATATAAGGCATTATACAACTCGTAGAAATCCGCTACATTTACTTCACACAATTGCTTAATAACTTCTGTTTTTTCACAAATCTGGCCAAATATAACTGTCATAAATGACTTGGTTACTCTGCAAATTAAGTTTCTTGTTAGAATCCATAGTGCCAAAGGGACATTTACATCACACCATTGCTTAATAGCCTCCTTTTTTTTGCAAATCAAACCAAATCCACCTGCCATAATTACTTGTTTACTGTGCAAATTAAATTGCTTGTCAGAATCCATGTTGCGGAACGATTGCAAATGTTATAGTGCGACATCCCCGTAGTTGGTGACAGACTGTTTTCTTCTAACTACGGTGCCTATGCAAATGCGGGGATATACCTGTGCAGAGGTGCAAAAGCTATAGTTGTGCGAAGTATACATCTGTGCTCGAGATTTATAGTTATCTTTTATTAAATTAACAATTAACTTTTATTTTTAACATAGGTATGTACATAAATATCATTTTGTTAACAATATGCATATGCATAATAATATTCTACTATCCATAACATTGATAACTAATTAGACTAAGTGTTAGATTTACAACGATATACATGTGCAAAAGTATATAAGCTATATGTGTATGGACAATATGTCTTTGCTGAAGATGTATAATTAACTTTCTCGACAGGCGCTACTAATTAATTTTTATTAGATTAATAGATAATTGTTAATCTTTTAATTATTTGTATAGGACTATATGATTTTTTTTTAAAGATCTGCGGGGACTATATGTCTGTGCTATAGATATATGCCTTAAGAAGATATATATGTTTCAGAATATATTCTAAGTTATGCATATTCATAGTGCTCATTTGCAAAATATACACGTAGGAAGAAGGCATAGACATTGTCATAGAAAGGGGCTTTGCACAACTTCAAAAAAGGCTAAGTAAAAAGGCTTTTGACTAGGAAACTCTAGATAGATATTGGGTTGACAAAAGAATTTGACACAAGATTTTCATTTAGAATTTTGTACTGTAGTAACGGGTACATGAGCGATGATGACCAAAAATATTACTTTCTTTCGAATATCTGCAAATTGACTACCTGTATATGTACATTTAGGGTTGACGATAATGTCGTTAATGAGAAGCTATTATAGTTGTTGGCTCTTTATAGTTGCGGAAAAGTTGTGGATAATTTGTACCATATATAGATTTTAGTGTAAACATCTGCAATTGACTAGGTTTCCTGTTTGTTATTTAAATTCCATATGTGCTGCACAATAAGGGAAATATCTGGTTTAATGCAACGATACAACAATGTGTTTTTTTATTGAAGTTTGATTGCACTTGATTCTATATGGGTCAATGAGAACATTGTTCTTAGTGTTTGTGTATGAGACATTTATCATATACACTGTAGAAATACAAATAATATTCAATCCGGCTAAGTTGCTTTAATCAATGGAAACCACATGGATCATTGCATGCCACCCTATAATCGAAAAACAAGCAACAAAATGCCTAGGTCATTTTTTATGCAAAACCTTTATCACGTGTTCTATTCTTAGTTGCACAAGATGAAACAGTGAAAAAATCTATTCAAAGAAGCAAGGCAATACACATATGCATATCAATACGTGTAAGAAAAATAAATGTGATTGTGATTTCTTGTTCAACAACATTGCGAAACTACTTTTAACAACAATTTATGATACTGATAGTAGAGATGCATACTACATTTGAAAACAACATCAAATTCACTAAAGATACCAAGGTTGGGTTACAAATTCCATAGAAACCACAATACTTGAAGCACCGAACAAAAAAATTCGTTCCAATTGCAATCTAGCTCTTGTAACAATATATCAATGTTGCAATGTAACAAGACCAATATCGTCTAAACATCTAGTCTAATGTCGATCAAAATTTTGACATAATTGAATTGAAAAGAATGCAATAGAAAGATATTGCAATGCTAATAGTGTCTAGCAAATACATTGGACTCAATGCATACGCTATTGCCGGTATTCAATAGGTACACAAGAAATATGTATATATGATGTATATGATATTACACATCAACATCTTCGTCAATATAAAAAATAATAACTAGATCATAGTTATAGTATTTGCACAAAAAAATCGAAGAACAATAGACATAAGTCATTGCACAGGCACGATGACACTGTCCTCATTGAACCTATATCCCACATGTGGCACGACGTTGTCTTTGTTCAATGTAAATTTGCCATGTACTCGAAAATTGGGTAGCATATAAACTGTTTTGGGTTTCTTTTGCAAATACATTTCATATTTCATTTTTGTTAGACCAAGAAGCAACTCATGCAATACAGGTTATGTGATAGTGCATTGCACATTATTGTTGTCAATTGTACGTATAACAACTCTCGGGAAATATTTATATACAAAAGGGCATCTTTGATTACATCTTACACAATAAAAAATTGCATTTTTTTTTATCAAAGCAGATTCTCCTGCAGGAGATTTGCAAATTGCACAAACAAGTTCAAATGGAGTCGAGTATGCATTTTCTGCTATAATTGTACCCTTCACCTATTTATACAGTACAAAGTTTACAAATTTAGGCTATATATATACAAATAGTTTTGTACACGAGATTTGTAGACAGAGTTGTCAATCTATACTTACAAAATTTGTCGACCATCCATATATATATATATATATCTACACACAAATAGTTTTGCACATGAGATTTGTAGATAGAGTTGTCAATCTATACTTACAACATTTGTCGACCCGATTAGTTTTTTCAGAACTTTGACCGCTTCTGTTGTGAGTTCTGTTATAAATTTCGACTGTGTTGTGCATAACACTTTTTCTTTCACATTTCTCCTGTTGGTTGTACTTTTAAATAGAAAAATGAGAAATTTACATGTTTTCAATTGTTGTTCCAGTGAAGCAAAGAAATGTGGAAGAAATGTCCATATGTCTCGAATAGTTGTAGCTTATACTTAAAAGATTGTAATTGTCATATAGCTACACCTAATATATAGTGGCATATAAACAAAAAACAATTGACAATGGAAAATCATACCGTCGCTTTTTCATCCTCTGTGTTTCCATCTTTTATATGTAAATTGTACTGTGCTCTAACTTTCCTAGCCAGGGTCATGACAACTCCAACAATGCCAATGGGATACATGTCTGTATTACTTACAAATTGCTTGATTGTTGTGTCTGGTATGAAATTGTATTCTTTTCACGTTGGAGACATTGTCTCGATGACACTTATCGATATAACATGATCACAATCACCACGGTCATAGCCACTTTTTGGTAGAATTTTGAAATTTGTAATAGATATTCCAGCTTCAGGAATAATCTTTTGCTCATGTCTTTCAATAAGGTGCATAGGAACAATCAATGTAATTGTCATCATACCATTTGCATCTATCATGTCAGCATGCCAGATTTTGAGTGTTCTATTTTCTTTATCCAAATATGTGTTGTAAACAACCATCATGTCTCCAATGAATACCTCCCTAAGTATGTGACTATTCACATCTTCTATAGACACAATATTCGAAGTTGCGAAGCTGCATCATGCAATAGTAATTGCAGAAAACAAGCAATATGAAAACCAATTTCAATATATTTCTTGTCCAGCTGCAAAATGCAGATTTTTATATACATACCTTCCCAATTTGTCTTCCTATGCATGGATACTTGCTTCACCTATGCATGTCACACTTTAATCCCCAACATTGATTGCTTCAATTCCAGGTATACATGTCTCGCTTGAACTAAATATATAAATTTGCAAATTGCATAAGCACATGTCGCTATTAGCTGACAATGCTATCGCAATGTGCAAACAAAAAATAGCCTATAGAAATTTACGTGTGGCTCTATTGGGGGGAGTGTGTCTGTGATGCACCAGTACTAATACTTCCTTGGCTTTTCCATCTTCACCTAGTTCCAACAACATATTTGTGAATGCATAACACATAGAATACATTCTATACTATTTTTAAATCGACACGTGGACGTTTTTTTTTTTCTTCGTAGGGCAGATGCACATCAACTGTGCAATGCACACAAGAACATTTCACACAATACAACACATAACATTCTAAAATTGTTAATGACATGTACAAGAATAAATTGCTAAAATTTCCACAAATGCAAAACATTTTCCAAGTGTAACAAAACGTGTTATGAACATTAACACATAGTATTGTCCACTACAACGACCTATACTTTTATTCTGGAAGATATATATGCATTTGTACAATACTTCAAGCCAGATCCTGCAATTGAAATGCATCAACTATTAGCAATCAACGCCACAACAATTGGATGATCGAACTTAAATAGTTGGGGACTCTGACAGCCATGTAATTTGCACGATGACTGAGTGATTTATGGCAATTTGGTTTGCGAAAAGAAATGCCTAATTAGTATTTTGTGCAAAGTAAATGGTGTGGTTGTCTATCAACTTTCCAATGCTTTCTATTAATCATTGCCCATATTTTGTGAGTGTTACACATCAAAATTACTCACTTCAATAGTGTCAGAAGTGTCGTCATTACAAGTGTTGTAAGTGTCGCATCTTGTCCACAAGTGTCGCATCTTGACCACAAGTGTCGCAAGTGTCGAAAACATCATACTACCATATTGCCTATGTCGTGCCTCTAATGACATCATAAGGACACTGAAGAGACCTCAAAGACTAGTTTTGAAGAGGAGAAATCACTTGACAAAGAGTACAAGCCTTTTGCCATTGAAAAAACTACTTAAAAATGATTTTTGGAAGGCAACGCTCCCCTACCCACTGTCAGGGAGCACCGATGCTCCCTAGCCTTCTTTGGGGGAGCGTTGAAACTCTCTGTGCACCCTTTTGGGGGAGTGCTACCCTTCTTGGGTGAAATTTGGTTTGTTGGAGGAAATCAGGGAAGAATCCCCTCAATCTCTAAAGTTGGCTGGATTCAAATATGGGTTCAAGGCATGATCTTAGGGAAGATCCACAACTGAAGGAGAGGAATCCTCAAATTATCCCAAATATCTCTCAAGTGGTTGGGCCTCTTAAAGCCTATATAAGGAGGCTTTCTCGTGGTGAAAGGGTACATGATAGGAGAAAAGATTGGAGGTATGAAACCTATGATCTCATAGGAAACATACAATAGATGGAGATTGAGAATTACACCAAAATTATGATCCCATAAGTAAGATGCCATTGAAGCATAATTAGTGTATATTACTTGAGCAAAGGGGTTGGACAAGGAGAGCCGGAAGAAGTCGCTGCACCTTCATCAGATGATTGTAAGTACGCTTCATTTGTTCTCATTAATATACATACATGCTTGGCCTGTTTCTTTCAAGTTTATGTTTGTTCCACATGAACTTGTCTTCAGTAGATAGATCTGTATTTGATCTAATCTTGGTAGAATAAGAAGTTTGTTGTATCTTTGTTTGTTCTACAAGACCTATCGAGGAGCTTAGGATCAAAGCTCAACTTGGACTTTGCGAGGACAAACGCCATTAACAAGGTACACATTTTTATTCTTCCTCTTCGTATATTAGCTTAATTAGATCTAAAAGAATGTCAGTGACCAATGATAACACCCTTTCTGTCTTGGTTTTAGGGGTCTAGATACCAAGAGGGAATTCGCTTGTTTGTAGGAGGATTCACCTGTAACAGAAATTGGCGACTCCACTGGGGAGGAGCTCTGATTTTTGTTTCCTTTCCTAGATCTTGTTTTGGCCCTTTCCCACTTCCCGACCTTCTCCATACTGTCTTTGATTCTTAGATTTGATTGATTGGCTCTTGATTTCATCACCTTCAAGTTGATTGACTGAGTTTACTTGATTTTTTTTCATTTTTGGGCTCTTTTTTTTTTTTTTGGCCAACACCCCTCTACCCTTGTTATCAGAGCGTTGGTGCTCCCTACTAGGCTTACACAGAGCGTTGGAACGCTCTGGTGCCCCTTACACCAGAGCTCTGCCCCTTTTATGTGCAAAATCCATTAGGGTTTCTTTCTTTAAGGTTCAATTTTTTCTTTTGGCACTTGCTCAGGGTCTTATCATCTTAGTTTATCAAGTTATCTTGGCCTTCAACGCTCTGCTTTCTAAGAATTGATCCCTTTTTGTTTGGAATTTTGAAATTTTCTTTCCTTGCCTTGAAGTCACTCTTTGTCTTTGTTGATTTAGAGTCAATTTGTCATTTTCTTCTCATTTATCTGACTGAGTGAAAACTTTTGTAAGGAGTTTCAAGGGTCTTTTTTACTTTTCCTTTTGATCTTTGAGGTCATTTCCCCAAGAAATTAAGTTTTGAGTGGTTTCTCCATTCTCCCTATCTTTTCTTGGATTATTCTTCGCATTTTATTGTCTTCCTTGAATGCTTGCATTTAAAGTAGCGGAATTGCATGTTTTTTGACATTTTGGGACATTGTGCATCTGAAATGAT